>PNEQ01022464.1:0-11775 GCA_003012365.1 Medauroidea extradentata
TAATGTGTTATAATTGTCTTGTTCTAAAAAATAACAAAAATTTTATGTGTTATGTTTGCAAGCTTTTTAGATGTATTTTATTATGCAACAGTCTTTATTGTACAATATGTGTATTGTTATTGCAAAATTTTGACATGTCCTATATCATAATTGCTGTATGATCAAATTGGACGAAAATAAATTGAATTGAATTGAAAAAAAGGAAGCGCCGGGGCAGTCCCTTGATAACGAGACACGTCGTCACAGTCATAGCCAGAGGCTCTTCACGGTCAGCTTGAATACATTTGAAATCTATCTTTAAAAAATAATTGACAAAGCTTCCACGTATGCTACAGTAATAACTTCCGCCGCAGACTTCTCGCATGACGAACGAATTTTTTTCTGAATCTCGTTTCATAGTTCAAACACTTTTATTGGGACACAGTCAACGCTGTATCTCATTGGTTGACGGCGAGCAGTAATTAAGGGAGCCTCCTACGTGAGCGTTAGAGGCTGAGAAGTGTGGAAGTTCCAATGGTGACCTTGAAGTGTGCATCAATTTGCGCATCGCTTCAACGAGCCAAGGACAAAACTACACCGATCAATTTTTACTTATCAGTGGATTGTCTGTAGCAAAGTCTGTGCGCGTTTCTTTCCGAGTTTAACATAGGCCTACATTTTAAAGTACACAACTGTTTCTAAGCCCTCCAACATAGCTAAAAGCACTGGTTGTCATTAGCATGGTGTCTTAATAACATTCCTTCATTGTGCGAAGAGTGTTTTCGTTGCGTTGATTGGCTTAATGGGCACACGGGAATAGTTTCGTAATAAGACGTTATTTCCCCGCACAACAACGCATTTGAAGTACGAGGTAGGCGGCGCTCTTAAGATGTATATTACCGTTGCTATGTTTTGTGAACTGTTAGCCGACAAGACGGTATTAACGGGCCTCCCTGAAAGTGCTTAAAATATGCGCTATTTTTTGGAACATTTTACTAATATTGCTAGCTGATTTCATATATAGTGTAGTAGTCGTGTATATGTTATTACTAGAAACATTCAAAATTCGCGTTATCAGCGGACTAAACTTCACTTTCCTATACATAACAGAGCATAACCTGTGATTCAATTGGCCAAGAACTTTTATATGTTGTCATTTACGTGTGTTATGTATTTACAGAGATGGGCCTCTCTACCGTGTAAGCATTCTCCGCGGCAAGTCACTACAATATCGGCCAGCGGGAGACGTCGAACGAGCCTATGGTCACTTGGAGTCTTGTCAGCTGTCAGAAAATAACGCGAATTTTGCATGTCTCTAGTTACTACACGACATCGTATATATACAAATTGAAAGAAGAATAAATATTTGAACGATTCTTGTAATGGGTGCAAGTTACAAACTAAAGAAGTATTGTCGACATACGCCATTGCAGCAATGACGTATGTCCAAAATACTTCTTCAGTTTGTAATAATAAATAAGTTGATGACAAAATGATACAATGGTCGTGGTAAAAAAGAAAGAATATTATCTTGGTTGGGTCACATACGTAATAAGAATTGTAGGCGATGGAATATTATGGAAGAAATAAATATGAAATATAATGAATATAGAATCAAAGGAAAAATTAGCTAACAGCAAATGAAGGAGAATGCTTAGAACAGGTAAAAGTGATTTGTGTTTGGTTACCTCTTGATAAGGGGCGGATTCGAAGAAAAAGCGAAATTTAATAGGCATACATTGCAAATGGCTCACTTTCCAAAATCATGTTCTGAGGTAAGAATAAATTAGCATGTAAGATAAAGGTCCAACGTCGTGGGTGGCAACCTTTTACGCACCATTGTCGGTGTGCGACGAACAACAAGGTTGTAAGTGTGTGCAACATCGCGTTTTGCAACGACGTATTTTCGAACCACGCCCATCTAGACGTCCAAGGCAAACTGCTGCCCGACTGCAACAAATGACTGCAGTACGTCGTGTGACTGGAAAAAAAAAATGGTAAGCCACCGATGCAGTTTTGTTCGGTCAGCTATCGAGACCTTGGTTTCGACTTCCCTCGAACACTTGCGAAGGTCGACATTGATTTCGCCTGCACTGCAAAATTATTCGTAAATGTATCGTACTGATGTAAATGACTGTTATGAAGGTAGGTGTGGTGAAATTATCTCCCACATAAGTGGTAGTGGGACTGAACATTTTTTAGAAAATATATTTAGACCTAAATAAATAAAATTACAATGACATCTAAAGTGCTTACTTTAGCGTGAATAGCCAACACCACATGAACTGACACGCTTGGTTATCAATATGTATCTGAGCACTATGTACGTTCATGTATATGTATCTGAGCACATACACTGCTTGACTATGACGGCACACTCTAAAAAATAGTTTGTAAATTTGCCACGCTTGCTTATAGGAGAGCTAAGAAAGTATGTATGGTAGAATTGTTTCCCAGACATCCATGGTAATATTCCTAAACTTTTTTCAATAATAAAACAGTAAAATGTATACTAAAGTTACCAGACTTGTATTGTAACTGTATCATACTGCGTTTAGGTTAATTACTTCCTAGTCATTTTAGGAAGTTTTTTACAGTGAAGTTGAGCGCCTTGCACATTAGAGGCGATGAGACAACTGATGAGGTAGCAATAGTCTGCCTTACAGACCCCGGCGAATCGCGGTCCTTGTAGTCGAATTAGATACGTAACAATATGTTGTTATTGTATGTGTCAAAAGCCAAAATATTGAACTACAGACGCCAGGATGTATTTTTCTCCTTTGCCTTCAGGAAACAGAGCAATACCGTTCTTAGCCTTTTCCACTCATTCTTTTCTCTCTAATGACATACCACTGGGCTAAGTTAAAAAATGGCATCTACAGGTAATAGTTTCTTTCCAAGAAAAAAAATTATGTTCTCGTAACAATTATTTACGGACATACTCGTATACGAGCAAACATTGATTTTACAAAAAAAAAAAAAATACTTGGCTAGAGTCCCCTCTTAAGAGCGTCCATGTGGCAGAAATTTGTGATTTTATTTGTACGACATAGTGTTAGTTTTCTAGATGTTACTTGTTCTTAATTTTCCACTTGTGAAAAATTTTTAGCTCTCATAGTTTTCCCATAGCGGCGTGTCAGAGTCAAGATTTGCAAGTTACAGGAACATGCAAATAACAAAAAACAACTGACTAACTCCAATGAAATACGAAAGCGCTGGATTCAGTTAAAAAACAATTTAACAGTTTTCGAAGTATGGAATGGGTTTTACTCGTAAAAATTCACACGCACGCAAACATAAATGTATGCTTACGGAGTGAGAAGGGGGAGGGGTTGGTGAGAGTGCGAGAGAGAATTTTAGGTTAGTTGCTGATTAAAGGGATAGAGTTAACTTATCGCTGTAAAAACTGCCTTCTCCCAAACCTCACATCGGTATCTACATGTAGTGATACGTCAGTCAGTACTCGAACCTAGCAAGGATGTCACGAAAACAATATCCTTTACCTTGACAATGCCGCAGAGCTGGATGTTTATCATAGTTAGTTGGAAGGTTGTGATACAAAAATAAACGACAAAATTACTATTAATACTAGATGAGTAAATATTTTGCCTAAGCGACGTATTCCTCTGTAACCTAGTCCCTTGTGTACCTATGAAATGTAAGAAATTTCGGAGTCACAAAATTTTTTTAACCAGCATTGTTCCGAAAAAATGTTTCCCACGAATTATTTTTAATTTTTTGTAAATGCTATCCTGACTTAAAATAAATTTTTTATTTAACTTAGGGCGATTGTCTTCCTGGCTCTCGAATTTCTCTGCAGTATATTCGAATACTTTTATTTATGACAATGGTGTTAAACTTATCTCAGATATGCTTGCATGTGATAAGAACGCCCGTTCAAGGCAACGGCGGCAAGTAACTTTCAAAACAGCGCACGTGCTGCTGATACTGTTGCGAAAAAAGGCATTTTCAGAAGGTTGTGTCTCAAAATTTAGTAACTGTATACAAACAAAACCATGACAGAGACGTGCTTTCCCCGAATCTTGGCGGGAGCAAAGATAATGAATACGTTAATGCGTTACATGTCAAATTATATTTGATGTGTCTCAGTATCTGTTGGACCTACACGTACGTCACCATTGAAATTGTCTTTGATCTCTGTGCGACTCACATTGGTATAAAATCCTTTAGGTTTTTTTCTACTAACGTAAAGATTGTGAACAAATAACTGTTATCATTTTAAATAAAACCCGTGAACCCCTACTCGTATCCTTCCTCCCCAAATGTTTATTCCAGTAGCAATATATTTGTCTCCTCAGCACAAAACATGCTCAAATCAGGGGCCTGACCCATCGGGGGATCGAGCGCGGATAGCTTTAGTAGGAAGCGAGTGGCCCTACCCCTCTCTCCACCCGAAGATGTTGACGTATTTGAGTAACCCCGAGAAAAATTGTATTGAGATAAAAGTATTGAGACAATTTTTGAAACTAGTTTAGACGAACACAAATTTACACCAAAACGGACCCGGGAATCGAACACAGAAGCCCTCGCATCAAATTCGGCCGTTCACCAACTTAACAACTGGGGGTTCGACACCACCCGGCCGGTCTTGTGTTTTGCTAATGCCGAGTATGCCGGCGGGGAGTGGGATGGACGGGTGGGCATAATTCTTGCATAGTAAGCAGCCCCTGTCTGGTTGTTGCTCGAAGCATATATAGGCTGTTCACTATTAACTGAGCACTTGAGCGTGCGTGTATAGTTTCATCGCGGATTTTATCCTTTCATACTTTTAAGTAGCATTTTTATTAAAAGAATTAGACTAAAAATAAAAGTCCTCACAAAAATATATAGTCACGAGAGAAATTACCCAGAAGCGGTGCAAGCCTACCCTATTTAGCCGCCGCGAACTTAATAGCATCATTAAAATTCCCAGATCGTCGTAGCCGAATAACCGCCGCCCTGTAACAGGTACCCAAAACTTCAAGGTCTTATAATCTTCACTTGTTTCCAAGAAATCTTGGTTTTATTGTTTGCTATGATGCAGTTCCGTGAAACACGCCGTGCTAGAATTTTTACTTTTTATTTTGAGCTCTCTAACAACGAAGAGAAGATAATGAACACTTACCTCCTCGGAGTGGCGGAGACGCGGTTAGAATTTACGACACACAAGCATCTCCAGACAGCATATCTGACGTTTCTAACTCCAGGGTCTTGATTTTCGTGCGAACTGTTATTGCGTGTAAATGATTCTGACACCCGTTCATTATTCTTTCTACAAACACAGACGTCAAGCCATTTAACGGGGAAAATATCGCACTGAGGCTTAAGGCAATGCTTGGTAGTTTTCTCATATTGGTGAATAAAAACCCTTTAAACTTAAACGAAATGCTTTGAAAAAATCAAGAATTTTAGCTGTCATTGCTGCACAATTCTATGTAGGCGTTTTCCAAATTAATGTACCGATAGTTGACAATATATTATTTTGCTTGATTTTAGCTCACTATCGTAACAAAATTGGTAATACTTTGGGTGCTAATATAAAAAAATAAATAATTATAATGTTTGTCGCTAACAAAAAAAAATCAGGTGTAAATTATGATACATTTGTGACAAAACAATGCAGGTATTCTGCGATACAAAAATTATATTTCTTTAGAAAAAAATTAAAAATCACTGTAAAACTAATGGGGTGTGTCTTTCGAAGCATTAGACCACCATCTGGCTGCAGTATTATGCGTCAATTATTTTGTCTAAAACAAGAAAAATTCTTAGAAACCCAGTTCCCAGACAAATTCCCTGTAAACTTACAAATATTTTTCTTGTAAAAAGTACGAAGTATGTGTGTGTAAAACTACAAGGAATGTCCTAGTATTTTACTTGCTTTAAGTAAAAACGAAATTTGAAATATATACTTTATTATGATATTGGAAATGAAGTTATTTTATAAATAACTGTTCAACCAATAATTTTTACGTCTAATTATTTTGAGAAAAAATTGTGGACGTATATAAAGTGGAATCTGCGCCTCTACACCACCGTAAGTATCATACTGTTGCATGCTGTGTTTCCGAGGGCGGGCTGGATAAGCCGGTGTCGAAACACCTTGAGGGCTGGCCCATGACTCAAAGCCCGGGTGTCTCGTGGTGGGAATCCCGCCGAAACTACGTCATAGATACCTGTCCCAACTGCTCTTTGGCCTTTCGAGGACAGCCTACGTGGCTAAAATCATGTCAGAAACATGATGTAATGTCTATTTTAGACCCCTGAAATGCGGGGAAGACCCGACTGTCTGGCCTAGTATAAAAGCGCAGAATCGGCACATTTGAGGATAGTTCGCTATTGGTCGTGCTAGAGGAAGGTGCTATGATTGTGGAGATAGACTGGTGAAGACATCTTAGTGACGTCAGAGTCTACTGTGAGGCGGCAGGCGGCTACCTTCGGAGCAGTGTTAGACGAACCAAGAGGACTGCTGCGGCGGGCTGACGGGCGAAGAAGGTATGCGACGGGAGTCGAACCGAAGACCTCAAGTGTGAAGACAGCGGTGCACTTGGAGTGCTGCGCAGCACACGACGACTCATCACCACGGTAGACTATTAAGGTTGTACACTATCACTACTTGAAAGACTGTTGATTGTATGTAGGACTGAATTTTATTGATATTTGTACTGTTTAATTAATTGATGGTAGACATTTTTGTGCTTTAATTGTCAAAGTTAATTAACGTGTCTGTGACACAGTAGTAACTGTGTGCATAACTAATTGTGTTGTGAGAGTTCTAGTTGATTACTGTTTTGTGTATTTCGTAGCTTTGTGAGCTATTAAATACAGTACTTAATTTAACTCTTTTATTTCTAATTATAAGACCTCTATCCCAAAAGAACTCATGGGAATTGCCCACATATAAAGTTATGTCTCAAACTTCTAACAATACTGTTTACTGTTCTTCATTTGCATATATTCGATGACAGTCAATGAGTTTTTTTTTTTTTCATTTTGTAGCATGTAATTAATACGAATAGCCTATTTACTTTATTGGACCAAAATGAATACCAGAGAGTGTGATTAGTGTATAATTATATCATTTCCGACATATCCGGGATTTTGGTAAACTTCAAAGGTTTCCTACGTATTTTTCAAAGAAAATCCTTGCAACTTCACATGCAAATAATTTTACCAGGAAAATCCTTGTACTTTTACAAAGATTTGTGAGTATCTGCTCACCATTGTAATAGTGCAAAGATTTTCCTTGTAAAGGTCTATAGGCATGTGCTTGACCTTGAAGGATGAGGGTCTGCAATGGAGGGCGCCAGAACGAGGGGAACAGGGGAAACGGGAAACCTTCGAACAAACCCGGTGACCAGCAGCAACGTTCATCACTTGCTCAAATCCAAGGACTCACCGCTCTGGAAATTGAACTTCGATCGCAAAGATTATTTTTAGTAGTATTTTTCGCAGTTTCCTTTATATTTTGATTGAAAGTATTTCTGCTCTTCGTACGCTCTTCTCTGGTGAATACTTTTATTGAAAGATAATGCAGATTTCCGGAACATCTTTATAAAGATGCTAACATGACAAATATTATTTTCCGTGAAAACGTTTTTATTTCGTTTTATTCTGCAATTAATAACTTTCTGCGTTAATTAAGTAAAATTATACAGTCAGTAGGTATGTCATATTTTAAAGTACATTAAATACTGAGAGGTCGATGCCGTGTGATGTCTTTCAGTAATGTTATATTTAAATATACACGGAACTACATGCGATAATTCGCTGCCAACTATACAAGCAATAATGTAACTGTTGTCAATGTTGAATTTTATCTTTAGTTCGCACATTATCCCGAATGACGTATATATAGTCCAGTGTCCAGACCTGTACTTCTACGACCGTGGCTCAGTCACATGACCAGGTTTTGTCGAGCAGTAGAGGTTACCCAGGTGATTTAACACGTCTCTAACGATGTTCAGGATTTTAAGTTGGTGGGAATTAAAAAAGCATACAAACACATAAAATATTTCACTAAATCTGGCGTCCAAAGCACGATTCTTTCCTTATATATTTTATTTCTATATATTGTGTAATATTCGTTACGTGCTTCTTTCTTTAATATTTTGTACACGGCTTTCTGTTTTAATTCCTTTATTTTTGGTTACGTATATTCTTTACATTTTTTTTTCGTAAATTGACCGTAAGTAGGGATACCTATGTTTAGTGAAAAGATTTTGAGTGCCAGTTTGTTTCTGTGCCTCATGGGCACATCTGCAGCTCTGCTTCACGGTCAGAGATTGGCTGGTTTGGACTGTTACGTGCCATAACGTTTTAACGTGTGATATCATGGTAACCTTATTCTGGTTGGTACAGTAAAATAAGAATAATTTTTTCAAAAAATAATGCCAGTAACAATGAAGCGCAACTGCAGAGGCGTATGTAAGGTTGGGACCCTTGATTTTTACACCAATTTGTTTCAATGCCTTACTCGCGCCTCTGTAGTTTTACTTCATTGTTATTTTGTCAGTTTGTATTTATGGAAACACGTTTCTCATTTGACTGCACAAATCAGAAAAAGATTACTGCAGTAAAGTACGTCTGTGATTTGCATTACAACAGCCAGTCCCCGTTTGTGAAGCACCTCTGCAGACGTGCTCATTATGTACTGAAACAAACTGAAAGTGTTTCAAAAATGAAATTGGGTCCCTAACGTAATGTCCACTGAAAAAAGCTCGTGCAGAAATCTTTTCACGAAATCATAAACAAGAAGCCGCCGCTCTGGGAACTTCCTGGACGTTTGAAAACTTTACTCGGGTTAGCACGTCTGAAGCTGGAATTGTTTCCACCCTGCCCTGGTTACTTATTATAACCGCCTGAAGGAGGAAGGCACTGACGTCACCCGCGGATCATCTCCGACCAGACTGTCCAGCTAGGCTCATCCCGTCCCTGCCCTGCTTGCGAACACGAAGACCTTGACACGGGGGCGTGGCTCTGCAGAATACCGACAACGGGGACGCGTGGGTGGCGCATTACAACATACCCTCACACCGCAGCGTACAGCTGAGCGTACTACAAGACCACAGCATTATACATAGGTGGTTCGGGATGAAATGAACACTTCTTGAACTCTGGTTACTGTTTTCTTTCAGATGATTCATAGTTAGGGTCCCTTGTTTTTCGCGAAAATAATTTTCCCCCACTTTGTTTTGGTGCCTTACGTGCACATCGGCAATTCTGCTTCATGGTCGTTGGCTGCATGTCTTTATAAAGTGACGTATATCATTTTACTGAGCCAATTACAATTACATTCCTGCAACAACACACGTCTGTGATTGGTCGGTAGAATCCCAAGGCTCATGAGAGTTAAAATATCCAATCATTGACCACGAAGCAAAACTGCAGATGTGCATCTAAAGCACGGAAACAAAGTGAAGCAAAATTCTTTTCGCGAAAAACAAGGGTCCCTATTCATAGTTTCCTGTCACTTTTTAGTATAAAAACAGTGGTGTGTGGTGATCAGTTACAAAGTAAGCTGGTGTTTGCGTAGCACTGTACAATGTCAGCATCCAGTAACAGCCGCACGAATAGGTCCAGCGGAACGAAATGTGGCCATTTATGAGTTAGCTGTTTGGTACATATTATACACATTGTGTGACGTGTGTTGCACAACTACATATAGGCGGTTCATTTTGAAACGAGCACTTCCAAATACTTCTAATAAAAAAAAATATTAGTTTTGGGGGCTATAGAGAGTTGTGAAATGTTTACACTAGTTTTTAGTCACATGGAAGTTTTCGTATTTTAAATAACGACGATAGAGGCATCGTAGCTCACAGAAAATTCCAAGCGGTGCCAAGTTTATCCTGAACAGCCTCTGTGAGAGGCTATCGTGTACACGAGGAAGTAAACATGTACAGTTGACTACAACCACATGGCTCAGATAAACAAAACAACCTAAGGCGCCCGCCTGGTGGCCGTGTGTTAGTGTGAGTGAGGCACGACTCCAAGGTCGATGTTGACCGGCTCATCTGGCGAGGTATCGCCTCTACCGCAAGACACTGAAACCGCGTGCAGTGGTATCGTAGGACACTCGTCTGACTGACACTTTCAGTGGTGATCCCATCTTTTTATTGCTGGAACGTTTTAAGTAAAGTTAAATACACCTCTCTATTGCAGTTTCACAAGACTCCCTTCAGGGGTTGTTTAGATATAATAGATCGAAAAAGCCGCTTTTAGTCATTTTGAGGTGCTCTGAAATGGTCTTTCTAATTAACGTGATGTTTTAAAACTACTATTCCGAGGTCGTTTGAAGTGTTTGTTTTTTTCGTAAATCCACATATTAGAAACACGTTTAGTAGTTTCTTAGATAAAAGCGTTCTGCTAGCACGCTGCAACGCTGGTTACAAGGCAGGCAGGCGGGCGCCTTAAGTAACAATAAAAGTGTTTAATTTGTACTGCGCTTAAAATTATGACGCCACAGTAAGTATTAATTTTTAGGTATTGCTCTAGAAAATTCTGGCTTTATTGCGAACCACCTATACACATGTCTAAAGTCACTAATTTTATGTGAAAATAATTTTGTGCCTACTCAATTCAGAGCCGTATGTGCACATCTGCAACTCCGCTTCGTGATCAATGATTGGTAGAGGTTTCTGCACCAACTTATTTCAGTGTCTTACTTACACCCCTGCAGTTTTGCTTGGTGGTATTTAACTGCGTGTATTTGAGGGAAACGTGTCTCATTTGACCAATTATAATAAGGTTGCTGCGTTAACACACGTCTGTGATGTGCAGTACAACGTTAAGACTTGAAGCAACCGATCGCTGACCATGGAACAGAGCTGCAGATATTCACACGAGGCACTGAAACGAACTGATGCATAGTCTCGGGGTTCTACTGGGAAATCACAGTAACATTGTTCTGATTGGAATACTCACGAAGGAACAAAATGACAAGATGGAAATATATCAGTAGAGACATGCAGTATTCGATTTATTTTCTGACAGCCCATAAGACTGCAGGTGGTTGTACGTTCTCTCGACGTTCCATTTGCCTGCAATGTCGTTGCCTGTCGCAGATATTGCTTCAGAGATTTCTTCTGGCCAGTGCTTACAAGTGCCGTGGTAGAATGACCAACCACCTGTAAAACGGTCGTTTACGTAAATAACATCACATTGAGGCTCGTGGTTAATGTAATTGTAGACTGCGATCTGGTTTGCGTGGTAGGCAGCTCCCTTAAGGCAAGGCGTTTTTAATTCCCCTGTTTTTTCGATTATTATTTTTAAACCCTCGAAACGAAAATATATAAATTCCTTACATACACGTGTTGAAAATTGGTTTTGTTATGTAGCAGATTTTTTTTTTTCAAAGCTATATATAATTTGTGGCTAAAGGCTCGGTTTCAGTCGCCATATTGAATTTTACTATTTTTCGCTTTTTTGTAATTCTGAGAAAAAATGTAACTCTGCGACTACACCGTATATACTATTTACCCGAGCTACTGTACATTCATAGCATCAGTCGGGCAAGTTATGAATATAAAACATTTTGCCATACAGAGTGCGGTGTAATTAAATGTTAACAGCTAAATCGCAAGGTCTATACTGTGGCAAAATGTAAATAGAATTTGAAGTATAATCGCATATTTAAAATTTTTCTTCTTAGAATTCCAAAAAAGCGAAAAATAATAAAATTCAATATGGCGACTTAAATAAAGCCTTAAATAATTATTTTTTAATTCTATAATGAGCCGTAATTATGTAATTTTTATATGAAAAAATAATCATACATAGTCTAACCAACTTTTA
>PNEQ01022464.1:11875-71242 GCA_003012365.1 Medauroidea extradentata
TTTTTTTTTTTTTTTTTTTTTTTTTTTTTTTTTTTTTTTTTTTTTTTTTTTTTTTTTTTTACTTATACGAGAGCGCTTTGTTCGAAATGTTTTTTTTTGCGTGATAGTTTTTTTTTAGGTAATACTTTATAAGGTTACGTCAAATAAATCAATTTCAACAAAAAATAGTTGTAAGTTACAAAATTAGCTAAAATCTTTGTAGGAGTATCTTAAAAAAATAGTAAAGATTGTGAAAACCATTTTATATTTAAACTTAACTGCCAAACATATTTTTGATATACGTACGCTCCCGTTAAGTTTTAAAAAGAAATTGCGAAAATAGTAGGAACAGGAGATCAAGTAGCGATCGTTGGTGGTGCGAGCAGTCTCTTGTGACGCGCGGTATCTTCTTTGTTTGTCGTCGCCAGTTGTTGTCGAGGTACCGTGCCATGCTCGCAGTTCCGGAAGACGTTCCTCAAGGTCGAGAGAGGGCGGCTGAGGCCCGTCCTCGCCAGCACGTAAGTCATCATCAAGCGATATGACAGGCCATCTTCCATGTAACCTGTCATCACGAGTCCACGTGCCGTGGAGACAGCAACTGACAGCCACGTGCATCCTCACTACGTAACGTTCGTAGTACACGTGACTGTGTAGTAAGCTGGAAGATTCAGCTCTCCCCATTAGGATGGACAATGTCTACTATAGATCGTACAGGGTAAAGTGTACACTTTTGAAGAACATATTGTCAAGAACAGTAATTAGAGACACTGGAAAATCGCGGAAATATTTATAAAGTCAACATAGTCTCCAATAAACTGTACTTAATCCTACTATTAATGGATAGAGGTACGTAAATTTCGCAGATACATTCCAGGTCAGGTTAAACGCCAATTATGTATACTTCATTGTCATGTCTGTGACTTGCTGGTGGCTGTTACGAAACGCGTTTGACTACTGCAAGCCAGTAGTAAATAAGGAAATAATGCTACCTGCTTGTACGGTTATAAGCCAATAGATAATCGATTGTGGCCACTGCGTGTATAGGACTGACAAGTTAAGGCTGCTGCCAGATGAATTCGCGAAATTGACGAACCTCTATTAATGGATTATGCATAGGTAGAACCAGTGATTTATGGTGAAAAGAATTCTGCAACAACTTGTTTCAATGCCTTACGTGCAGACCTGCAACTCTGGTTCTCGGTTATTGGCAGTATATAATAGGGCAGAGGCGTGGCACATTTGACTGCACCAACCAGAACAATGTTACCACGACACCACACATCCGTGATATGTGGGTAGGACCCCGAGACACCGAAAGTAAAAAACTTCCAATCTGTGACCATGAAGCAGAGAAACAGAAGTTCACATAAGGT
Source organism: Medauroidea extradentata (assembly GCA_003012365.1). Taxonomy (NCBI): domain Eukaryota; kingdom Metazoa; phylum Arthropoda; class Insecta; order Phasmatodea; family Phasmatidae; genus Medauroidea; species Medauroidea extradentata. The sequence continues at coordinate 13,228 of PNEQ01022464.1, forward strand.
ATTGAAACAAATTGTTGCAGAATTCTTTTCACAAAAAATCACTGGCTCTATGCATGGGGCCATGAACATGAACGTCTTGGGGAAAATAAGTTTTGGGTCAAATCACGCACGTTCTGTGTTTAAACTGTACAATTCTAACTGGATCTGTTGAAGAGAACCAGTGTCTGAAATTTAACGATAGCCGATGTCGACACAAAACCTTAAATCTTATACACAGTCTCATTGTATCCTAGCAGGCAGTCAACTTAACCGCGTGTTCTTTGTTTCAGTATCTCTCAAATTAGTCGATATGTACTGTACTGTAAATAAACGAGGGTGACTTGAGTTGCCTGCTAGTCACAAAATAAGCTTAAGAAATGTCAGTGTTCCTTCCCGTACTCGATGCGTATTGTTACAAATTCGAAAAATTCCGCGTGGGCAATTCTCTGAACTCTTTGTAATTGAGGTCTTATAATTAGAAATTAAAAGAGTTTAATTAAGTTATTTTTACTAGCTTGCAAAGCTTACAAATATACACAAAACAGCAATCAACTATGGCTTTCACAACACTCTTATTATGCACAAAATCACTACTGCGCCTCAGAAACGTTAACTAAAGTTGACAATTAGAAAACAAAAATAACAAAATTGTTTACCATTAATTAATTAAAGGCTTAATACTACAATAAAAGTTCAGTCATATATCCAACTAACAGTCTTTCAAATAGTGACAATGTGCAACCTAATAGTCCGAAATGACGATGGCTCACCATGTGCTGCGCAGCACCCCGAGTGCATCACTGTCTTCAGTCTTGAGGTCTTCGGTTCGACTCCCGTCGCGCACCTCTTTTTTTGTCCGTCGACCTGCAACAGCAGTCCTCTTATTTCGCCCAATACTGCTCCGAAGGTATGTACCCGCAGCCTCACAGTAGACTCTGACGTCACCAAGATGTCTTCACCAGTATCTCTCCACAAGCATAGCACCTTCTTCTAGCAGGACCAATAACTTACTCTCCTCCTCTGCTGATACTGAAGCACACTTTCTCTTGAATCACTAGGTAAGATAGTTTCCTTAGGTTTCCAGTTACTGCTCTCTTCGATACAACACCTCCAGCGTTGTTCTCCACATCTCACCGCCTCTTAACACGCCGACACCTACTTCACTGCCGTCGTCGATACAACACCCCAAGTGGTGCTCGTACCTTCCACAGCCCGCTGATATTACCCAGCCTCGACGCCGCCTACAAAGGCATTCCTCGTCGACACACACCGCACTCGAGTCACGCTTAAGACTCTCAGGGGACTCAAGTTATTTCGTAGGTCGTAGGTTTTTATATCGCCCATTTAGTGACGTCAATCGGCGGCGCAACATGGTGACCAGAGTCCAAAAATTTACATTACCTCACTCTTATGTGCCGAGAGTCATGTAGGCAAATACGTCATCAGGGAATCCCGATTACGTCTCAGGAGTATTGCAGTACCCTTGGAAAAACAATTTCGGTATTAAACTGGACCAATCAGCATGATGTTATTGCGACACCATACGTTTGTGATTTACCAGCAGAACCCCCAAACAGGTAAGAGTTAAGGGGTGGGGGGATCCCTGCAAAATTTTAATTGTTTAATCATTTTTATGTTTGTACGAAACTTACATTGTGACTATTTTTTTACAGTAATGATAATTGTATAGCATTCATATTTTTGTATATTGGCAAGTAAAACCCGAAATTTGCATAAAACTGATTTATACCAGAAACGAAAACCAACTGACATTACGGAAATAAAATAATTCCCACTGAAGAACAGTGTCGCGGACTGCGTCCAGACGTGAATAAAAAACCGCATTGAATATATTTTTATTTTTAAAAACTTTTAGAATTTTAAATAAAGAAAATTGCTGACTTTCTGTACTTTTAATACAATACATTTCAGTGTACTTGTAGCCCGCGACACTTTCCTTCAATGTGAATTATTGCGTTTCTTTAAGTCAATAAGGAAAACTCCTAGGAATTTTTTTTAAAATTTACCTGTTTATTCCTAATTATTTCAGCACTAAATACAGCCAGGCAAAGCAATAGTTCCGTGAACATTGTAATTTTCGAATTATTCAGCTTTAAGAATGTGTGGTATATAAATAAACGCGGAAAACCTCAATTGATTTCTACTCTTTTTTCGAAGCCAACATGTTACGTACAGTAAAATGTACAGTATCGTGACGTCACAGTTACATCAATATGGCGGTTCACATTTTTGCCGCGCAAAACAGACTGCTCGTTGTATTTACGTTTTTCTGGAGTTACACAGACGCAACGATAGAAAGTATGGTACCGTTGTTCATTAAATTAAACGAAATTTTAAATAAAAATATGATACAAAAAATAGGAATTTTCCATATTGGTTTTCATTTACTGTACAAAACAGTTTAATGCAAATTTTAGCTTTTACCTACCACTATACAAAAACTATAAAAGCTAGGAAATCTTCATTACTGTGAAAAATATTCACAATGTATGACTACAAAACCAACAATATATCTTACAAACATAAACATTATTAAAATGATAAACAACTTCCCCCTTTAAAAGACCAATCACTAAACATGCAGCAGAGCTACAGATGTCCACAAAAGGCGTTGAAACCAAATGATGAAAAAAAAAATATTTTAGCCTAAACGTTGCGACACTAATGTTAGGTAGAGATCCAAAAATGCGTGAGTTCACTGACCTGCAGGCTAGACTCCAAGAATGTGTATTCAAGCAGACAACAGGTGCTCAATGGCTGCTAGTTGACACAGTGGTACCACATTATTGGACCTTCATTTAGCTGTTTCTTTACTATCGACTCAGCGCTCTCCAAGACGTGTCAAATAATTTACCAGTCGATTATGAAACTGATGTAGTTGGATTTCTAGTTCGTGCTTTATAGAAAACGCGAAATTTCCAGGTCCATAATTCAGTGGTGTTCGGGTAAAGTGGTATAAGTAGAGATCAGAAATTTTCGCAAAAAGAATTTGCAACACATATTTTCAATAAATTCCGTGCACAACTGCAGCTATGCTTCACGGTCAGTGATTGGATGTTTATATTCTGAGGCGTCTTGATTTCTAACCGCTAATCAGAGACGTGTTGTGTCACATTTACTTAAACCTGATTTGCTTAAAAGCTGCCCAATAACCGTGAATCAGTGTTGCAGATGCGCAAGGAGCGTCCAAACAATTTGTTGCAAAATTCTATTCGCGGAAATGTTCTGTCTCTGCATATACCACTTTACCCGAACACCGCTGAATTACAGACCTGAAAAATTCGCGTTTTCGTTTAGGCACACGCTAGATTTCAAGGAACTGTAAGATCGTGCTACTTTCGCAACTGGCCCTTGACTTACTTGACACTTATCACAGGACGCCGAGCCAATAACAAAGAAGCTGCTACAGACCTACAGCGAGCAGCCAATGAAAGGCTGTATTTTGCTTCAGTAAACAAGTAATCTTGAAGGCTAGCTTACAGGTCAGTGAACCTGCGAATATTTTTAGTCTAGCCGTAATTATAGGTAGAGTCGCTAATATTTCGCGGATTCATCTTGGCAACAGTTTAAACTTCTCAATCCTATACCCGCATAGGCCACAGCAGTGTATCAATTGGTTTGTAACCGTACAAGCGAATACGACGTGATTTGTTTACTAATTATTCCGTTACTTATTACTGGCTTGTAGTCGTTAAATGTGTGTCAAAACAGTCGTCGATCAAACACAAAAATGAGAGTGACGTTCAAACTGACCTCAATTAGCCCGCGAAATATTCCTGCATCTACCAATAGGACGTCAGATTCTAAGCAGTGAGCATGACATTTAAAATATTGTTGTTAGTTTTGCTTGAAGGATTGCAAAATTTCAGCTCAAAAAAAAAAACTTATTTCAGCATTTCAGCATGCTATATCAATAATGTTATACTGCAGTAGGTATATGTAAAATTTCCTGTTCGCCGTATCCTACGGCTTGTCTAGGCTAAATGTTTAAAAATGAATTTAAAATTGAGGTCGTGTTCCAACTCAGTTTGGAGACGGTATTTGGGGTTCCGCGTTTTGGTGTTGGTTAAACTTCCAATGGCAACACCTCGACTGTCGGTTATTAGCAGTTTGTCCCATCATTAGTTGTGATGTGAAGTTTTCGCGAAAATATTTGTGCCCCACTTTGTTTCAGTGCCTTACGTACCTGTATCTCTGTTCAGTGGCCAAGTGATTGGACGTATAAACACCCAGCGACTTGAGGTTAAACCGGCAAATCGCAGATGTGTTGTGTCGCAGTTATCCATGTACTGATTCGCTCAGTCAAATGAATAACGACTCTGCATAAAAACACTCTGTCAATTGCCATGAAGTTGAGCTGCAGGTGTGCGCGTAAGACACTGAAACAAAGTGGGGCAAAAATCTTTCCGTGAAAAGTTCCTATGCCTACCCATTGTTGAAATCGGGGGATGTTTTTGTTTTGATGTTGCAGTCCATAATGGTATATTGGTTATAAAACAGGAAACAAGGTGGTAGGCATTTCTTACAAACGCTAAAGAAGGAAATCGAAAGGAGTTTACTAATGGCTTTGTTAAGTTTAGTATAATTAAGGAAACTATAGATTATCCGTTTTCCTCCTTATTACAACATGGCGATGCTTTGGAGTATTGCACTTAGTTAACAAAAAACGCCAGTTGGAACACGGCCTTAAGTTACAGCAAAAATTAAATGTATCCAAGATGGTGGCTAATTCCACCTTGAGTTAAGACTAGTGTAAGCTGTTCACTATACAGTGAGCACTGCATAAAGTTTTCTTTCAGTAGTTTTACAGCCATCTTTATTATTTTTAATATGAAAACGTCCACGTTAACTAAAAACCAATGTAGTCTTTTCGACACACTCAAAAGATATTTTTATTTAATTAAAAGTTCTGCTGAGTACTCAGTTTATAGTGAACAGCCTATATACTACCAAAGAAAATCGCCAGGCTGGAATTATGTCGTCATCCACCTGCTGGACGAAGGTTACTCGACTCCAGCCGCGGCCTTGGACAACTCCACGAAACTTGCGAAGACTCAGGCGCCACTGCCGAGCAAATTAGAAGATACTCGTGCATGCATACATACAGCGACACGCGTGGTGATGGGATTCCCCCTTGTGCCTGCCGTGGAGCACAAAGCCCCTCCCTCCTCCCCCCCTAAGTATCTCGGCAACTTGTTTACAGGCGAGGAGCGCTAGTGTTGTCGGCCCGACCCCCAGGAGGACCGGTTTACCCGGTGTTCGCGGAATTTAGTCGGCGCCGCTCAGGACCGCTTTTCCTCGTGCGAGAGACGGCGACGCATATACAACTCTGGCACGGGAGATTGTCGGTAACTACACGCACTCTCACGTGCTCGTCATGTCTCCGATGCTCGTTTGTCACGTGCTCGTGGTGAACCTCGTGACTTGATTGGCTTGCTACCTCGTACATCACGCGTCAGGAACAATGCCTATAAATGAAGTCCTCGCGTAATTTTGCGCGAAACCCCTTTGCTCATCCGTACTGCGGTTGTCTACAAAAACCACACTTAGAACTATGCTTTTATATATTACAAATCCGACAAACTTGGCAGGAACATTATTTTCAGAACTGTCAAAAATCACAAAAAACGACTTTTTTTACTGGTCCAACCGTGAAATACTTCATTCTATGTATAAATATAATTTTATGGTCACCGGGGACGTCATTTGAGGTTTTTCTTAGGGGGGAGGGGGTGAGATTTTATTTTTTGTGACAGTGGCCTTGTTACATCTTTTTTATTAATTAAGCGTGTATAAATTGGAAACTTTAATAATAAAACTTCGGTTTTATGTGCTTACGTTAGTATTATTTAAATAACACAATAAATACACAAAACAAATTTTTACACATTTCCTTGTAAATCCAGAGGGGGCATTTGCCCCCCCCCCCTTGCCACCCTAAATTACATCCCTGGAGGTCACCTCTAAGTCCCATACAAAAACGATTAGACGAAAACCTCGCACGCCAATTTGGCGCGCTGCGAATAGATGCGATATGCTTCTCGTCAAGCGTGGGACACTGGCTCTTATCGCTACGTTGTTTCCACACGTCAAAGGTGGAAATTCGTCACCGGCGAAGACTCCTCTTAAAGGTGTGCGTGCTTTAGAAAGTATAATACACACCCAGAGGCAAAAACTAAAGGGAGAGAGGAAACTCGGATTTTTAGTTTCCGAACAAAAATTTTGAATATACCATTATAACGAATTTTAGTAATGTACGATAATTAATTGTAAAAATCTTTGTGATTAATAAAAGAAGTTTATAAATAACTTCTAAAGCTTCCGTTTCCTCGTTGGCTTTACAATTCACTTTTGTTGGCTATTCAAATACGTACTTTGATTTTAATGTTACTTAAACTAATTTACACAAACATTTTAGCATTTGAGGACTAGAAAATACTTTTTGACGGTACAAAATCAAATACGTTATTATATATTTTACTAAACAATCGCAAATAGAGGTGCAGCAGCACCCTTTACACCCCCTGTCCACACGCCTATACATGCGGTCATACACTGAAAAAAGAGTATAGTTGCAGGTATCATACTTGTGTTAAAATAGGGACAACAAAACAGTTTGGTTGTTGGTACTTCTCTGAACAGTTCCTTCAACAATCGGCTTTGTAGAAGAAACAAAGAGCCTTGCTGCTTTTACACACCAGATGGTAACTTATACAGAACAGATTGATGAAGGAACTGTCCAGAGAAGTACCAACAGCCAAACTGTTTTGCAGTCCCTATTTTAACAGAAGTATGGTACCTGCAACTATACTCTTTTTTCAGTGTACTAGATAGAGAACTACTTCACTCTAACATGTTTAGCTTTACGGAGCGGTTACACAAACTACAAACTAGTTGATATCGCATTTTCTTCTTGTTCCATGTAAACTAGTTTTATACTTACTTTCGGACGACATATATTATCTGCTGCTCTCCTATTGGCTAGTTTAAGTAACGAACGGTGTAACAAATATAGCTGCTATTTGATGCGACATTACGCACTCATATTAAGTAAACTTTCATGTTTCAAGTTTTTATATTAATTTTACAATCATAGCAGCATTGCAGTTAGATGCAATATGATAATTTAAAAAGTGCGAATGTTGAGTGTAGATGTTATAATAATTAAATATGGTACCATTAAGAGGAGTCCTTCGCGGTGTCAAATTTCCACCTTTGACGCGTGGGAACAGCGTAGCGATAAGAGCCAGTGTCCTACGCTTGACGAGAAGCATATCGCCTCTATTCGCAGCGCGTCAAACTGACGTGCAGTGTTTCCGTTGTAGTCTTTTTACTATGGGACTTTAATCGGTGGCCCCAATATTTTATTTTGGAATAGTATGGAGTAAAGACCAACGCATGCCTCTCGTTATGCACTTTACGAATTCAGGAATATGTTCGGAGTTACAACAGTCTAAAAAACCCGATTTTAGCCATTTTGAGAGGCCCGAAAATCATGTTTCTAACAAGCGTGCTGCATTTTTGAAAAAATAGAAGCATGGTTTCAAGTGTGTGTTCTTTTCGTAGGTAAACATAATATGAATAACTTTAGCGGTTTCGCGTAAAAATGTATGCGCGTGACACGCTGCAACGCCGTCCATGCGCCAGTCGAGGACTCCTCTTAAGTTTCCAAGTTAATTGAAGATAGGAAGTTCATTGATTTTGTTCGGTTAAGGCGTGTTACGTCGCAAGCATGTTAAGCTGTTAACGCTATCAAACATGGCTGCCGAATTTCTCAACTAAACATGTCTCAAATTGCCACGTTTGACTCGTGGGAACATCGTGGCGATGAGAGCCAGTGTCCCACGCTTGACGAGAAGCATATCGCCTCTATTCGCAGTGCGCCAAACCGCGTGCAAGGTTTTCCTTGTAGTCTTCTTACTATGCCAATGACGCAACTTGGTTATAGGCTGTTCTGGAGAAACTGAGCACAGCTTATATAATTTTCTGTGAGCCACTATCCCCCATATTTACTATTTTAAATACGAAAACTTCTCTGTAACTAAAAACTACTCTGAAAATTTTACTGCTGTAGTGGCAATAAGTAAATTATTTTCATTATTATAATTGTTGGGCAGTGCTCACTTTACAGTGAATGGCCTATAGGGGCGCACTTTTAGCGAGGAAAAAATGTCAAGAATTTCCCATCACTGTTTTTATAAGTGCCAATATGGTGACCAGTAAAATTGTTAATGGCTGCATTTGTAAGTGTATATTATGGCAAAAAAAATATTCTTGTTAACTGTAATTTTCAAGTAACTGCATTAGAGATAACGAAAATAATCATTATATCATTATTGTCTTTGGTATTATACATAGCGAGCGGTCAGAGCAGAGCACGGCCGTAGAAGAACAGGTCTGGACACTCGCCCGGATATTTGACCCCTTGTTGTTTGGCTGTAGTTCACCAAGTTACCGAGAATATTGTGTTTTATTGGCGCTGATGTTAGGGCGGTCGGACTAAACTCCGCCCACTTCCTTTCCGCTAAGATAAACAATTTATCAAAACGTATTTTTTACCAATTTATGAAATACTTTCTTCATTCACAAATTTAATAAAAGGCTCCAGCAATCTTTATTTACTTTATAAATTTAACAATGGAAAAAAAGTGGACGGAGTTTGAGTCCGACCGCCCGGAAAACAGCGCCAAAAAGTACAACATTCTCGGTAACTTGACGAACTACAGCCAAACAACAAGGGGGTCAAGCAAAATACATTGGTAGATAGGCGAGTGTCCAGACCTGTTCTTCTACGACCGTGGAGCAGAGTAATTTTAAATTTGTTGTTGGAAATGGGACAAGTGATATTTTCGGATTTACAGCAATCTAAAGAAGTCATTTTTAGCCATTTTGATAGGTCCGAAAGTGATGTTTGTAACAACCGTTCACTATTAAAATCGTAGAAGCGTAGTCTCAAGTGTTTGTTAATTTTCGTAGATAATCGTAACATTAGTAAGTTAAGCGGTTTCTCGTAAATAAGAATACGTGTAACACGCTACAACAGCGCCCATGCGCCAAGCTAGCGTGACCATGACATAAGGCGGCTCTCTATATAGATTGTGTATGTGTGTGTGTGTGTGTGTGTGTGTGTGTGTGTGTGTGTGTGTGTGGCACGAAATCGATAAACTGCCAAGGTTGCTGCCGGCTGACGTACGTATATCGCAGTATCGCCTCTTCACACAAGCCACTCAACTTTGCTAGTATTCATTCATTTTCCTATTGGACTCTTAAGCGGGGGCCATATCATTTTATTTGTGAGAAGTATAGTTGAGAGGCAATGATTTTTGGTGAAAAGAATTATGCAACATTTTGTTTCAGTGCATCGTGTGCACATCTGCAGCTCTGCTTCACGGTCAGTGATTGGCTGTTATTATCTCTTAACATATTTGGGATCTGCTCGTAAATCACAGACGTGTTGATCCGCAGTGACGTTATTCTCATTGGCACAGTCAAATGAGTGACGCTTCTACAAGAATGCTCGCTGACAATAACTACGTACCAGAAATGCAGATGTGAACATGAGGCGTTGAAACAAAATGTTGCATAATTATTTACTCCAAAAATCACTGCCTCTAAGTATAGTTTAAAGTCCAACGCGTGCTTCTATTAGTGTTTTCTTTCTTTCTTTTTTTTTTTTTTTTTTTCGAATACGGCAGTCTGGTAAAGTCGTTGTTAGCAGTTTTGGGAGGCCTGAAAATCATATTAGAAAACGCGTACCGATTTTTTAACTTTATAGCGTCATATATTGAGGTTTGTGTTCTTTTCGTAGACGATCCAGTTTGATTCGTGTTAAGTAGTTTAATCAGAAAGTGAGTCCTTGCAACTCGCTGCAACGCATTTCAAGCGCAGGAGAAAAAAAAACTTAAGTTCAATATGTTGTGTAAGAAAGTGTAACTTACTGAACAAGCGAATGAAGTTCGGTTGATATTAGCAGCATAGAAAGTCCTGTAATCCAAATGGTCATGCATATTGGACCAACGAAAGGTTTACCAGCAGAGATGTGAGAAGTGCGCTAGTTAGTGGGATAGACTGTATGACAGAGGAGAAAAATGTCTTGACGGGCGTCTTCAGGTACTAACTACCTGCAGGTCGATTATGGATCTTTTCGTATAAGGCGTCATAACTATAACGCGTCACAGGCAAGACTTGCACCGTATGACGCAGAACGAAAAAATCGATTACGTTTCTCCTCGTCATAAGCTCCTCGCCGTGCGTAAGGCGTCTTTTAACTTTTACGCAAAATAATATGAAGTTGGTACGCCTGACGCTTAGAAACTCGTGTCGACTACAAGAGTTGTTATATTTTCTTTTTGCTAATTAACAAATTTCAATGCTTCAGATCATTAAATTGGTTTATAAATAGTAACGTTTGCTCGTGTTGCGATGGAAACTAAATACTACACTCTTAAAAAGAAAGGTAACTTAACATTATTAATAAACATGAATATTCCTTTACTTGTATGGATAATTGACGTATTATTACATAAAATAAAAAAAAACCTCAATGAACTGTCACATTGCACAAATATGTTGAAAAAATACCGCAAGACGTACACAGATTTAGTTTTTCCTCGTGGACAATAGTTTAACATAGATTGAAATTTCTCTGTCCATACCGTGTCGATAGCCGCGTGGTTAACGTTTTGGCCTGCTAACTTGAAGTTTTGTAGTTCGAGTGCTACTGCAGCCGAAAATTTTAACATTATTATTCATATTTCGTATTCTGTGTACAATAACAATAATAAAGATTTCTAAAATGCGAATGAAGGTATATTTTAAATAAGGAATTTTTCCTTCTATGTGAATGTAATTTTCTTCCCTTATGGCGCCCGTCTACCTGCCTCTCAAACTGCGTTGTAGTGTGTTTGAAATACGCGTTTTATAAACAAACTATTCCACGTGTGTTCACACGGGTTTTGCACGTAAATAAATGACATTTTAGACCAGGACGGAATACAACTTTTAACACATCACATGTATCGCAAACAGCATTTTTGAGCCCTTCAATATGGCCGAAAACGTCATTTTCAGACTGCCGTGCCTCAAAATATTGTGGACGAATGTCTGCGAAACTAGTATAGAGGCCTGCGTTGGACTTTCCTTAAAACTTTCCACCAATAAAAAGATGGGGTCACCGCTGAAAGTGTCAGTCAGGCGAGTGTTCTACGATACCACTGCACGCCGTTTCAGTGTCTTGCGGTAGAGGTGATACCCCGTCAACAGGAGCTGGTCAACATCGCCCTTCGCGCCGTGCCTCACTCACACAACACACGGCCAGTAGACGGGCGCTTTATATGAAAGTCGATTTAGCCTAAATTTTTGTGAGTGTGGATATAATAATAAGAATATATTTTATTGCGCAGTGTACCGTTTCTCAGAAAGGCAATTCACTTGTACATTTGTGATGGGTGGCATAAAATAGAGTTCGAGCAAAATTCCTGAATCTCCTGCATATTTTGTGCAGTCACATTTTAATGTAAGAAATTAGTGTACTAATATGCTGAAGCTCTTAAAATTATGCTTTACATACCGTTTTCTATATAATGTGAACATGCCCACGAGATACGTAGCCGAACTGAGATCAACCTAATGTAGCAACAATTACATATGTTCATATTTTACTTCACTGAAATATACATAGGTAACTTACATAATGTGTTCATTGTATGAGCGAATCTTTTTGAAAAAGTCAGTGGTGGCGAGCTCGTATCTATAATTTTTTTCTGCAAGTTGTTGGATGGAGGGGTGAGTTTAAAATTTTAATAATTAAGTTTAAAAAGCAATGGCATTATCATTCTGTTTGATGTTATTAAAAGTGATTATTTTTTCTAACTGTGGTCACAATAATACTTACTCACTTGTTTGTGTATACTGCACTGGTATTCAAATGTGTAGGCCTACCTATGGTATTTAAAAACTGCAGGGATTTCTGAAGAGGATATAATTGTACACAACACTGCCGCATACTGACTGCACGCTTGAGTGGACAGTAAATATATGTGACAAATGTGTGGCAAAAAAGGTTAATGTGACTGTTTTTGGGATTAAAGAAATTGTTATCGTACTAGATATTACACAGATCCTTATTAATAATGATAAAATTTTTGCTAAATTTCTGCACATTGATTCGATCCGACCTTTCTTGTGTAACAGTTCTGCACGGAACCACTCGTACATAGCGAACTAACTGTAGCGATAGTATTTTTAAAATGTTTTATAATTTAAAGTGGTTAATATATTTAATGTAAAGGAAATAAATAATTCCCTTTCAACTTAGGAAATAATACCATAACTTCCTATAGAAAATTTGCTGTTTATACACTGTAGCAAAGTGATTATAACCTATCCTAACCTCTCAGTGGTTAGGACAAATGTGAGGCCACTCAATCCTCCTATGTTATCTATTCTAGTGTTTTCACGTAAGTTTATACACAAAATTACTTCAATAAGTTGTGAAATGACTACGTTTAGTGAACCTATGTTCCGTTTATTGTCAGTTAGGCCTATGATGTAACACCGTAACTGAGGCACACGTTTTTGGGCGCCTTAGCTGAGACTCTGTTAAGACGCTGTCGTCTTAACCTTGGCGCGTTATAATTAGAGATGATGGTTTATCGCGGAAAAACTTGACTATTTGCTAGGCTTCAACATACGTTCAACTTATCAAAAGATTACTGGCTTTTCCTTGTACGTGGAGCTACTGCCCTATTTGATTGAGCCAATAAGAATGCCGCTAGTTTAGTATTTAATGCATGTTATTGATCTGCAGACAGCTACGTTGTGTCAGTGTTTTCAAGGCTATGTTGACACAAAACATTTTCGCGATATACCATCATCATCTCTAGTCATAATATATAGGTGGTCGCGTTTTACTGTATGACGTCTTACCCAAGTCACGTTCGTGTTATGACGCGGCCAAAACAGATCCGTAATCGACCTGCTGGGCGTTAGAGGCTCAGAAATGACAGAGACATAAAGGCAACCTTGAAATGCGCATCAAATGCCACACATCGCCTCGACGAGCCAAGCTCTCAACTACCGTGCAAGCTTCCCGCCGAACCATTTTGTCATGGGACTTAAGTGGTGACCATATAATTTTATTGGTGGAACGTCTGTAGCTAAGTTCAATGCACATCACAATCTGAGTTTAACTTACATCCGGTTAGTACATTCTAAATTACGGCAGTCTGAAATGGTCATTTGTACCATTTTGAAGGGCTTAGAAACAGTGTTATTAATGAGCATGGTATATTAACAATGAGGTTCCGACCTTGTCAGAAACGTGATTTCTTTTCGTACGTTGGCACAATGGGCACACGTGAAATTGTTGCGTACAGAAAACATGTTTACGAACACACTGCAACACATTTCAAGCGTGAGGTAGGCGGTCGCCTTAAGTGGGTTTTACAACCATGATAATACAACTTTACACAAGAACAGCAAGTCGAAGAGAAATCGGTGATGGCGTTCGTTTAGGAACCATCCCAGTATTCGTTTAGAACGATTTTGTAAAACTATGGAAAACAGTAATTGTGATGGCTGGAGCCTGGTATCCAACCCGCGTCTTCCAATTGCAAATAAAAAAAAAAATACTTTTGCGCCACGTTACTCGCTAGTTATCGTAATTATGCTGGGGATGTGGAGTAGTGTGAAACGTTGAATTTATATCATAATATATTCACATGCTATGCAGCTGGCGGGAAGTATTGTTTTTCAGGATTTCCAGAAATAATTTCAAGCACGCCAAGGGAGAAGGCAAGAACCCACGATTCACCCCTATCCATTTCATTTTATGCGCACCATTACTTTGCCTTGAACTAACTAGTTTGTAATATATTTCTATCATATACTGCGTCATTTTTCATGGATGATGACAGATGAACACAAATGTTTACTCACCATAACTTCTAAAAAACAATAAAGGCAGTGGTAACCGCCGGCACTCAAGAGAAATCTCGTAGTAATGTATTGGTTTGCAAAAAAAAAATCTGCTTCACTATCGAAAACAAACGTAAGAAATGTCTAACATTTCCCATTAGTACAGAGTACTCAGCCTATCGCCTCCACTTTGCTGCAGCTCATTTCTATACAAGGATTTTTTTGGGAAGTAAAGTATCAGACCTGCTCCTATCCCCGTCCATTTCACAAAAATTCCTGTTCCGACAACACGCAACTATGTAACAAATTTCGCCTCCGACAAAATATTTGGTCACGAACGTCAAACGAGTTAAAAATTGTGTTTGATATTTGTCGTATCTTGAAGTAAGGGGGGGGGGGAAGATGCTTAGAATTCTTGGTGAACAAACACTTTAGTCAACTAGTCTCTAAAAAATAAATTCCCTGCTGTTTACGATTCAGGTTCCCTCGGTATTTGTATGCTTTTTACACCTGATAATCCGGTTGGACAAGTAGGGAAGGTGTTAATAGCCGATACGTACAGCGCAGAAAGTTGTTTTACAAAGACAGGAGGCCTTAATACAGGTGCGGCTATTTTGTAATTTACTTGCGTTACAACGTAAGACAATTCAAGACGTAATTTACATGTATTCACAGAAATGTCCTCCTTAATCATAACTTATTGTTTACATGAAAACCATGCACGGTGATAACGTGTGGGTGAGAATCCAGCACTGATATGGAGAGGTTAGCATTGAATTCATCACGGCACACGAAAAAGGAAGTGGAAGCTCGTCTGACAAGTGTAACAGCAGTGTAATATTTACACCATAAAAGTTATTGAAGTCTTATTACTAGAAATATGGATATTTCATGGGTTCAACTACATGATGGCTGGACTCCACAGTCTTGAGCAGAATTCACGTTTTATTTTCTGGTAGTAGACAAGATTCCAAATGGTTGTAGGCTCGCTCGACGTCTCCCATTGACCGACAGTGGTGCGGCCAACCGTGGAGAACTTCTCTGTAGAGAATGTTTTATAGTCTCCATTAAACTGTAGTATTTTAACCGTGGCACGTGTGAACACTTTTAGGGCAAATCACACAAGCTGTGTGTTTCAAGCTGTACAGTTCTAACAGGGCCTGTTGAAGAGAGGAACAATGCTACAAATAAACGATAATCAATATAGATGCAAAACCGTCAGTGTTATATACAGCACGTTGGAGCTTAGCAAATAGTCAACTTTTCCCAAGATTTTATCGCGGGAAAACTTGACTGCTTGGCGTGTTTCAACGTACGTTTATCTTACGGAAAGATTACAGGCTTTCACTTGTACGTAGAACTGTTGCCCTATTTGGCTGAGCCTATAAGAATCCCGCTATTGTAATATGTTATGCCTATTATTGGTCTGCAGACAGGCACGTTGTGTCATACGTGTATCACCCAATCATACTTTTCACAAGAAACTACAGTGTTTTCAAGGGTATGTTGGCACAAAAAATGTCACGATATACCATCATCTCTACCAATTGTTGACACGTCCATGGTAGAGTGTTTTTAACCTTCCTACGGTAAATGTGAAAATATAAATTAAAAAAAAGCGAGCATTCAGGTTGTCATTTTTAAACGGGACAATTCTACAACACGGTATTTAAGGCCACGATCTCTACACTCTAAAAAATAGTTGGTAAATTTGCCACACGTGCGTATAGGAGAGCTAAGAAAGTGGGTAAGGAAGAATTGTTTCCCAGACATACATGGCAGCACTCCTTAACGTTTTTATAAAAGTCAAATGTTTACTGAAGTTACGAGACTTGCATTGTAACAAGTGTAAAAGTTGCCATTTTTCAAGGCGTAAGTATGGTAACTGTACCATACTGTGTTTAGGTTATTTACTTCGTAAACATTCTGGGAAGTTTTTTTACAGTGTAGTTTCTACTTTTTTAGCGATGTTAATTGTTTTACGCATAAACGAGAGCAGATAAAAAAATCTGTCTGACAGTTTTGTTTAAAATCGTCTTCTCCATGTTGGTTGATTTTTTCAAGGAAATAAATTCTATGGTTTTAGTTAATTTTGTAACTAACGAAATTCTGGGTAGTTTACTTTTTAGTCAAAACCATACAATTTCTTGCTTTGTAAAAATTTGCTGTCTCGACAAAAACCATTTTTAACAAAATTGCCAGGCAGAATTTTTTATATCTGTTCTCGTTTAAGTTTAAAAAAATTACTATCGCAAAACCAGTACTAACTAGAGCACGGCCATTTTTATTTACAGTATTTTTCCTCGCTACAAGCACTCTTGAAGGCGTGCATTCATTTTTGACATTTCGTGCTCTAAATGGTAGTCTACATCCTTTTCACTGTGTTAAATTATGGCTTACTTTCAGATTATCTGAAAATTGCTCGAAGATAAGTAAGATTGTGTTTTATTTATTATCTTCCAGCAAATGTCAAATAATATGAAAGTAATTTACTATCTAACCAAGTAAAAAATGTGTAATAGACTTGACAATTAGAGCATGAAACGTCAAGATGTTGATATACCTTGAGGCATGATTGTAGTGGAGACATTATATAAATAAAAGATTGCATTGAACGATCCCACTTAATCACTAGACACACAGCCTGCTTAACCCATCTTTGTTATCACAAAGGAAAATATACGGGACGCAGATGAAAGTATGGTAGAGCCGAGTCTACAACGGAAATACTTGCACCCCAGTTCAGTGCCTTGCGCGCTGAGACTCCAGTATCCAACGCTCGTGCCAGCCACCTTAATTATTTTCTGCGGCCATGTAATTTACATGTCCCAAGCATTTGAAGTAAACTTCTGCGGCATATTTCCTTTCACATTTGCGTATGCAACTACAGAAGGCGTATCGGAATGTAGGTGTTTCGAGCTTGATACGAGGTGGAGACCTCCGTTTACTAACCTCTATCCCATGTAGAGTAATAGGTCTACTGTATTTGAACACCAATCCATCCCTACATGCAGCGAAAGACTCAAGACTGAGTTCTGCTTTCTCGTTGTCATTTCTCTTGTCTTGGAGACCAAAGAAAATTATTGTCACATTCTCGTGTTAGCCTATTATTAGCATATTACATTTTTGAATGAACAGTGCAATGGGAGTGCATGACTGGAATTAGTTTCTTGGACACGATTTTATTGCGATATATATATGTATGTTTGTCCAAGAAACTAAATCCAGTCAAGTTAAATTTTCTTTCAATGGCATATTGCCTCTTGACATCAATGAATCAATTCTTCTTGTGATCGAAGAGTGGGCGTATACATACGTATAAACTGAAATTAAAAATGGCCTTCGATTACTAGGAAATATCGGTATCGGTTAAAACTTTGAAATTTAAGATTCTGGTGTACTATGAAATATTTGAATGTATTATTTACCTTCCTCAGAAAATGCCTCTAAATAAAATAAGGAAGTATGATCAGATCATTGAATGATTTATACCGGTACCCTTGATACAATCACTAACAGATTCACCCATGGAACAGTGCGAAGACATTTATCATTAAATCAATTTTGCTTGCTAAACTTTGTATAGACCTACACGTTAAAAAAGAGCACCCGCGTCGGGTAGTTTTAAGTTATTTAATACGCATTGTTCGCTGACACGACAATTATTAACCGCTTGTTTCAATGCGGTTGTAAAATTCGTACTTCGTACGGGAGACTAGGAGTTTCCCAAAACGGCCGTTTGTATTCGGGGTTCGACAAACGCCGCTATTGTGCCACGGTTTTCACTGTGTGTTTCCGTTTCCGGTTAGTTCAACTGTTTCACTCCTTTCATGCAGCAGATGTGCGATGCTGACCGAAAAATAAAAGACATTCGGACGTTCAAAAATAACCGTAGTGAGTAGACAAGTCATGCCAAAGACTCTGTGACTTACTGGTTGGTTAGTGGCTGTATACGTCGATCATCTTCTAGAAGGTGTAAAAATTTAAATTCCACTTCAAAACATGATATAGCAGTATTTAATAAGTAGCTATTTTAGTAGCAGGCAATAACATGTTATAATTGTTTTGAAAAAGTTACCTGCCCTTTAAGGTTTTTAATGCGTGAAGCTTGTGATTTATTTTACATCACTTTTAAATTCCTTAGCATACTCAACAAAAACAAGTGGCGCTTCTAGGAATTTCTTCCTCACAACTTTAAACAAGAGACTGTAATTAGCGTTCTACATCATCCTGCCGGTCATGCGTGCATGCGTAACTTGAAAGAAAGTACAAAACTACTTATCCGTCTTTAGTTTAATCATAGGTTTAAGCACTAACCTCAAGAGTATCATGGGTACACTGTTGCTGTAAGTTGATGGAACGCGGTATTTTATTTTGCTTACGTCAACGTAAATTACGATGGATAATTTGCCCCGGGTATAAGCATAAGATTTTGTAGTGCTCCTGAATGAACCAAGTGAAATTGAGGCCTTGGATCCTTATTTATGCTATTTTGGTAAGTTTTATTTTTTAAATCCTGAAAGGGAGTTAATATAGCAAAGCCGTTACATATAAATGTTGGAAATTGTTCGTACTATATAGCCCTAACTTTTTCAAAACATAAGTTTATATAATTTAGGTTAATAATTGACTAAGAAAATTAATTTGAGTCGATAATTATCTAATATTATAGAAACTTAAGTTTTGGGAAAAAAATTTGGCTACACATTACAAGCAATTCCCAATATTTCTGTTTAACGGTTTTGTGACATCTGCTCTCTTTCATGATTTAAAATATTAAACTCGAAAAAAAAAAAACGACATAAATAACCCGTGGCCTTTAAAAGAGCGTGGTATATAATTCAGCGCCAAAAGCATCAGTTTAGAGTTGTAGGTTTCTAGAAGTCAATTTGCGAAAATAAAAAAACGGCAATCCTAGACAGTATTTTTTGCTAACTTTCCGAGGAAACCTTTTTCTTGAGTAACGTATAGTGACCTGAAAAGTTCGCGTTTTTCTTTTCAGGTACAAGCTAAATTTCCAACAATTGTAACTTTCTTTTATTTCCTCAGTTGGATTTTAACTTATCTCGCACCGCCTGGAAGTCTCTGAGCCAATAATGTAATTAAAACTATACTTAGAGACACTGGTAAATCGCGAAAAAAGTTGATTGTTTGCTAGACTCCAACATGCTATGTATAACACTGAAGGTTTTGCACCTATATTGGCTATCGTTTCTAAGAAGCACTGTGTCCCTCTTCAACAAACCCAATTATAACTGTACAGTTTTAACACAGAACGTGTGTGATTTGCCAGGAAACTGTTCACACGTGTCACGATTGAGATACTACAGTATATTGGAGACTATGCTAATAATTTTCGCGATTTTCCATCGTCTCTAACTATACTCTATCCATTCTAAGGTTGCAGCTAACTCATTTAAGTGAATGACAATAATATGTTTGCACACCATAAATTTCATTTGAAATATTTAAAAATACAAGGTAACTGTGTTACGGCACAATCACAATATGAGGAATCACGATATAATTAAATTGCTTTGATTTATTTCGTTAGTAATTTTTATTTCTGCTGCAACCTTAGAGTGGGCAGAGTACAGTTCAGGCTCTTATAACTATGTGTCGGCGAGCAGCCAGTGAGTAGCTGTCAGCTTCAGATCACAAATAGTCTTAGAGATCGCTGAACCCGAGAATTTTTTCAGTCTCTGGTAACGTATATTTGAAGAACAATCTCTGACGCCGAAATCGCATACATTTAATTGCGGCGCAGGAGATCTAGCTTAACAAATGCATAATTCTGGGTAGGCCTAAACGTTTGCTCATAAAGTTGGCAAATATAATTATCAAGGATTGTTGTTTTGTAGTTTTTTCATATTGACTTTCAAAAAGTGTATATCTCAATTGTAGAAGTCGGCGGGTTGACGCCGGGCAACGATAATTTTAAACGGCATTGTCCGGCATATTCCCACATTCGAAAATCCGGGGACCAACCCCGTCGGGAGTCGAACCCGGATCGCCTTGATGGGAGGCGATAGGTTTGACCCCTCGGCCACCGCGGCCCCGTCTGGGTTCGATCTCCGGCGGGGTTGGTCCCCGGATTTTCACATGTGGGAATCGTGCCGGACGATGCCGCTGGTCGGCGGGTTTTCTCAGGGATCTCCGTTTCCCCCACCCTTTCATTTCGGCGCTGCTCCATACTCACATTGTATCACCCCTCACCAGCGCTAAAGACCTCGATGTTAAGAGGAGTCCTTCGCGGTGTCAAATTTCCACCTTTGACGCGTGGGAACAGCGTAGCGATAAGAGCCAGTGTCCCACGCTTGACGAGAAGCATATCGCCTCTATTCGCAGCGCACCAAACTGGCGTGCAAGGTTTCCGTTGTAGTCTTTTTACTATGGGACTTTAAGCGGTGGCCCCAATATTTTATTTTGGAATAGTATGAAGTAAAGACCAACGCATGCTTCTCGTTTTGCGCTTTACGAATTCAGGTAATATTTTCGGAGTTGCAACAGTCTAAAAAACCCGATTTTAGCCATTTTGAGAGGCCCGAAAATCATGTTTCTAACAAGCGTGCTGCATTTTTGAAAAAATAGAAGCATGATTTCAAGTGTGTGTTCTTTTCGTAGGTAAACATAATATGAATAACTTTGGCGGTTTCGCGTAAAAATGTATGCGCGTAACACGCTGCAACGCCGTCCATGCGCCAGTCGAGGACTCCTCTTAAGCGCTGACCAAAACCTCTTCACTCGAACCCAGACCGCCTTATTGGGGGGGCGAATGGTTTGACCATTCGGCCACAGCGGCCCCTAGGCAACACCGAAATTAGGGTACGGGGGTAAACGGGAGATCCCCGAGAAATACCGCCGACCAACGACATCGTCCGGCACGATTCCCCCGTGCGAAAATTCGGGGACCGACCCCGTCGGTAATCGAACCAGGAATGGTCTGACAACTCTGCCACCGCGGCCCTTGTCTACTACGTATTTTTGTGAAGGTGAGGAGGTGGTATTCACCGCTTACTTCCGAGTCTTTTGCAATTATGTTCTCCGTTTCATTCCTCGAGAACTAAACTGTAAATAAAAAAAGGCGAATTATTGGTAATGGTTCTTTCTCTGTTAATTGTACGTTTTTAAAGCCATATATTTTTTTTCTGTTTAACCAATTTTTATTTATCCGGAACTTTTTTATATACGTACCTTAACATAGCTTTCTATTTAGGATAATAGTAGTAAACAAAGAGCATAAATTTGACCGTTCTCAAATATTTATTTCCGAGGCATGTTTGGATTGAGTCACGATTTGAATAATTTTGTTTTTCGCGTTTTTTTGTAAGAAAAATATTACACTTGCGAGTGTACCGCAAATTCTGTAACAGTACTGACGTTGCGATTTAATTGTTAACGTATGATTACGCCACAATGTGACCAATTTTTTTTAAGTTCATAATCTTCCAGAGTAATTACGGCCTAATTATACATTGCCAGCTCATGTACTGTAGCACGAAGTAAATGGACTTTTGTGTATAATCGCAGGTTTATTATTTATCTTCTCAAAGTTTCAATAAAGAGACAAATAATAAAATGCAATATGGTGATTGAAATCCACTTGTAAGGGGGAGGTTCACTGAAAATTAAAATGGTTTAAAAAATTTTATTTGTGTGCGATATAGTTGTTTTTGTAGGGATATACTGCAACTATTTTCCTTATAACACAAAGTTTTTAGCTTTCATAGTTTTTGTATTACAGCATATTAAAGTCAAAATTTGCATAAAACTGTTTTTTATACAATAAAAACCTATATTCTTGCCGAGATGAAAAAATTTACACTAACCAACAGTGCCATGGACTATGACACGACATATTTACAAATCGCATTGAATTTTTTTATTAAAAAATGAATTTAAAATAAAGTTATACTAATTTCTTTTTCAATACAAAACTCTAAGAATTGTGGGTTTTATAAATGTGATGTCATGGTCCATGGCACTGTTCTTCAGTATGAATTTTTTTCATTTAAGTAAGTATGTTGGTTTTCCTTTAATGCATAAAACCGTTTTATGCAACTTTTTACTTTAATATACTATAATATAAAACCATGAAAGCTAAAAAATTTCGTTACAGTGACCATATGCGTACAAAACAAACCATATCTCGTACGAATAAAAAATATTGTTTTTTTAAACCATCAATGTTTTTAGTGAACCGCCCCTGATAATTATTTTTCAGCAGATCTTCAAAAATGCTCAGTTATCCGCGAACATTCTATACATAATTAATGTATGTTGTTTGAAACGTACATCACTATTCCCATTGAAAACCATTTTAAAATTATAATCAGAGATGGTGGATAAATCTAGACTGTTTGCAAGGTCTCAACCTAGTCTACATACTGTAATCTTGTTACAGTGCAAATAACTTCGGGGGGGGGGGTGGAGGTATCCTTTGTTCTTCCGCAGCGACGAACTACTCGCGTTTTTTTTCTTCTTGGCGATGACAGGCCATGTCATCGCTTGCGACAAGTAGTGATGGCGAGGAATGTGGCGGGAGACGAGGTGCATGACGGGGAATTAATACGTCCCAAGGTCGCAGGAAGACCTTCCACGTGAGCTCATATATGTGGCTTGCCTGCTGAGGTCGCGTTTGTCAGTTGTCTTGCCTGCTTAACGTCGACATACCGCGTTGTATGAAGGTCGCTGCCCGCACAAGGGCGTGTTTGTCCGACGGACGTACATCATTAAAAACGGATCACATTAAGGGCGCTGCCTGCTTTGCGCTTCAAATGCATCGCGTAGAATAATGCGCGCGTTTTATTTTCGAAATGGCTAATTTACATAGGCCAATTTCATTATGGTATTTATAGGCTAATATGTGTTTTTGCAGCGGCCTGCTGCTTGAATTCCTTTAATGTGCCTTTCACTCAATAGCTGCCACTCGCCATCTAAGCTGGCGCACAGTGTTACAGAGCCGAAGACTAGAGTGTTCTAAGGCCTACGCTGCTAAGCAATGGCTATACTTAACTCTTGAGTTGCGTATGGAAAATTAGATTAGTAAAGGTGGTTCGGGTTAAAGTGAGCACTCGTAAAAGCGCTGCTAAATTTCTATTTCCGCCAGTTTGTATTTTTCCACGCGTAACGGCTAACGACTGGAAAATTCTAACCTGTCTGGACACGTCACTTGATGTTTGCGCGTGTGAGATAAATTGTACAGTCAGTCGGAACCCGTATAGTTCGATAAATAATGTTCATTGTTATATGAATCACAAATATGTCGAATTCAGTTGATTTTATTTCAGAAATGTTATATTTAAGTAGGAAAATACACGTAACTATCTATTGAAATTCGCTACCAACAATAAAAGCGTCAAGGTTACTATTATTAATGTTAAATTATTATTAAAGACCTGAAAATGTCGCGTTTTCTTTTAGGCTCAAGCTAGAGTTCCAGCTGCTATAGGTCTGTATCACGTTCATAATTGGCCGTTGACTTACTCGACACTTCCTGGAAGTAGTTGAGCCAATAATATAACTGTAACTGAATACAGGCTCATTTCACTATGTCAGCGAGCAGCTAGTAAACACCTGTTGTCTGGACGTTTTCACAAATATTCTTGGAAGCTAGCCTACGGCGAATTTTTCCCGTCTCTAGTTATTATGCGGTAACGGCTAGTGAATTTTTTTTTTTTTTCAAAGGTTGAATATTTAGTGCTCAATTTATACAGAACGACCTATATGGGCAGGTATACAAACTCTTCTGTCAGCATAGCGTACAGACGGCAGGGAATGAATTCTCCGGTAACACACCTCGTGCTCCACAACACACCTTTATTGGGCGTGACCCGCATGCATATTAATGTCACGTGCTCAAAGTGTATAGCCCAATCTACTGTAGCTTGCCTTGGAACACGGGCACGTTTCGACACATAACACTATTTATAGTACACATACATAATTATTTATGTTTCACACTTGAAAGCCCTTAAGGTGGCCGAATGTCCAGAGCTGAGATTACGAAATTTACTGCAATAGGTTGATCAACACTGTCACGAGTGCATGGAATTATGCGCTGCCATTATTGGTAATCAATTACAATTGATAGTTGACACGGTTCGTATTTACTTTCGTTCGGAATAGTCTGATAGAAGGAGTACGTAATCAGGTTGCAGTCGGCAGAGTAGAGCTTTTTGGCCGATAAAAGTTTCTGCGAAAACTGCTGAACGTGTGAGAGTGATATCTGCTTAAGAAATAGCATTTAAAGAACATTACACGAGTGTATGCTCATTTCAAGTCCTCGGCTATTTTTTAAGTATTATTTCCTGCAGCCAAAAATAGTACACACTGGTGTTTTTGCGCTCGTTTTTGACATTTTGTTGCAGTATATATACGTACAAACAAAGATGATATGTACAGTATTGTACACTGTAAATTTTTTTTGTACTTTTACAAATTACAAAGGATATCCTTGGAGACCTAGTTGCCGAAAAAGTCCTTGTAAAACTACAATGGCTGTCCTTGTAATAAAATGCAAAGTATATGTTTGTAAACTTACAAAGACTAGACTTGTAGCGTTACTTTCAATAAGGAAAAAAAATAATTTAAATGTTCATTGTACTTCATAAATAACACTGAACTTATTTATTAAATAACTTATGAATTAAGGACACACATGAATATATTTTGAAAAAAAAATTAAAATAAAAAAATTTCGGGAGGTGCTAGGTTTCTAACCCCTCTCCCCATGCTTAGAATCCACGCATTTTACCACTTTTTTTTTAATGTTTGGTGCAGGGGCGAGGCGTCGGAAGTATCCGCATAATCACTGACTGCACCAAACATTCCCCCCTTTAATGTGATTTAATTTGAGTGACCCCAGCAACTTTTCGTGAGACAATTTGTATAGTGACAATTTTTGAGACCCATTGGACAAACACAAATTAACACCCAGCCAGACCTGGGAATCGAACCCAGAACTCCTCGTATCCAAGTCGGTCGCTCAACCAACTGAGCTACGGGGGGTCGGCTGTAGCTTGCCACCACTAGACCATTGTGAAGTTATTTCCGCAAATAAAATCCTTTTATCATTATAATCTAATAATTTTTACAAAAAAAATTTTTCAACATTTACAAAAGTTTGTACAACTACGAAGAAGTGTCTTGTCGTATTTTACAAAATAATTTACAGTCCAGGGACTATCGGTATAGGTACAAAGAATTCCTTTGTAGTATTACAAAGCTTACCTTTGTAACTTCATAAAGTAATGATTTTACAAAGAATATCTTTGTACTTTTACAAGAAAAATCCTTGTAAATTTTGCAAAAATTTTTTATTGTGTACAACATTTTATCTTTAATATTACGCCAAGAATACTGGTGTCAACACTGCATATCTCGTAGAGACTAACTATCGGCTAGGATACTTTACGATATTTTAACAACTTGCACCTAAAAGGTTAGGGGGAAGCGTATCGCGCGAACCTGCCTCGTCATGTTGGTAATTATTAAAGACCTGAAAAATTCGAGTTTTGTTTTGAGTTCAAGCTAGAACTGAAACAACTGCAAGTTCGTGTCGCACTCGCAATTGTCTCTTGACATATTTGTCACCCCTTAGAGGACTGAACCTGTATTAAAGAAGCAACTAAATGCAGGTACGCCGATGTCTAAAGACGAAAAATTCGCGGTTTTACTGACCTGACCCTCCTAGAATATCTGTGTGCTCAAGCAGACATTATTTTCTCACTGGCTGCTCGCTGACGAAGTTATAACGGCCTGAACTAGTTTCAATTTTACTATCGGCTCAGCGACTTCCAGGAGGTGTCAAATAAGTCAAAGGCCAACTGCATAATTAAAAGAAAGTCACAGTTGTTGGGAATCTAGCTTGCGACTAAAAGAAAAAGCGAATTTTTCAGGTCTCTACTCACGTGGCATCGCTCTATCAGCGTGCAGCCGATCAGCAGATTAATTCTGCTTCAGTAGACATATTTTCTTGGACGCTAGTTGATAGGTCAATGTACACGCGAATTTTTCAGGCCTCTAGTAATTGTACCTGAAACAGCATGGTTATGGTGGAAAATCAGGAGAATATTTTCTGCCAACGTATTTTCAAAGTCAGCGTAGCATCCTGTACCTTTTATGAGAGGACGATAGTTAAAAGGCATGGTTTAGATGTTTACGGATGAATCACAGACGCTTAGTCGTAGAGCACTGAGTTAGCATTGGCCTAGTCAAATAGTGACTCGCCAGGAACGAAAGAAAAGCGTCAGAAATTAATATGTAAAATTTAAGCCTAATGGACAGCAGTAGCGTGGCGTGTGTGTGGTGCAAGGTAAGCTGTACTTGGTAACGATGTCTGTGTCTGTACAAACTCGAGAGTTGCCTATTAGTAGAGGCACGATTATTTCGCGTATTGATTCTAGGTCAAGTTGAACGTCAATAACGTATATTTCACTCCTTCTGTGATTAGACGAGAGTGGTTTTAACACACATTTGACGACTGTAAGCCAGTTATAAATAAGGAAACAAGTCGTGGAAATATCACGTGCAACACGTTTGTACTGTTACAAGCCAGTGGAGATTCGGCTTCTGCCGGTACACGTATAGAACTGACAAGTCTAGGCTGTTGCCAGATGAATACGCGAAATACTCGTGCCTCTACTTATTATAAGTTGCATCGTACTCCTGTCTTTACTTACCAGATATGTAGTTTTATCGCGGGTAAACTTGACTGTTTGATGGGTTCCAAGGTACGTTCTGCTTACCAGAAGAATACTTGATTTCGCTCGTACGTGGAGCTGTTGTCCCATTTGACTGAATCAATAAGAATCCCGCCATGGTAATATTTGACTCCTGCTATTGATCTGAAAACAGCTACGTTGTGCCACACGTATATCACTTAATCATTAAGAGTCCCGGATAT
Source organism: Medauroidea extradentata (assembly GCA_003012365.1). NCBI lineage: Eukaryota > Metazoa > Arthropoda > Insecta > Phasmatodea > Phasmatidae > Medauroidea > Medauroidea extradentata. Next base: position 40,052 of record PNEQ01022464.1, read on the forward strand.
TTCGAGAATTATTTGAGCAGACGTTAAGATTTCAAACTTCTGTACACGTTAATCACTTTCGGGATTGAGTCATTGTCACTGGAACTCTTCCTCGAAGTCTACGAGCTAACAGCAGACCTGAAAAGGAAGACACTCATTGACTCCCGTGCTACCTTGTCATATATGCAACTGGCTATTCACTGAGGTAACAGCTAATGAACCAGTAGCTTAATACAAAGCGTACATAGGACTGTGGAGTCCAGCCGACTGTTCGTTGAACCCACGAAATTTCTGGGTCTCTACCAATCATACATGTTGCAATATTCTGCAGCAGTGTATATTGACACGAAAAATTTCCGCGATATACCATCATCTCTAAAAATTCATGACAATACATGAATTCGTGCAGACCTCGCAAAGTACAGCTTACCTTGCAATACACCCAAGCTACTGGTAGATAGTCAACTTTTCCCACGATAACTCACCATCGCTAAGCATGGTCTGAGATCTCTATGATGTCGGTGCTGGGAACATGAACCTCTTGTGTGAAACCTTGTTTTGAATCTCGCTCCCACGGCACGGCGCTTCTTTCAGTTGGTACTTCGTGCTTGTTTCCACCTTGTTCCAGGAACACGGGTACAAGACGCTTCTTATTTTTGTCCTCCCCGGCCGTAATGATGCAATGATTGCCCAGCTCCGCGCTAGTGGCGTGAAGGTTACTGCGGTGATGTTACGGACTAGAAGAGATTGCTTTCATTTCTTGTTTTGAAGTTGTTTTTACACTTTTAGTAGCGGGACGTCAGCAATCTTTTTGGGCCTGCCTGAGCTACGTCTATGAGACCACACAGTAAAAAAATTGTTGTACTATTACCAGAGATGATGGTTTTCGCGAAAATTATGTGTGCCGACATACCCTTGAAAACACTGCAGTTTCTCGCAACATGTATGATTGGGTGATACATGTATGACATTCCGTAGCTGTTCGCAGACCAATAAGAGGTATCAAATATTACAATAGCTGGATTTTTATTGGCTCAGTCAAATAGCGTAATAGCTCCGCGTACATGCGAAGCCAGTAATTTTTTGGTAGGTTGAACGTACGTTAAAACCCAGCAAACCGTCAATTTTTCCCGCGATTAACCATCATGTCTAACTATTACAAAGAAATTCTTTGGAAACTAGTTTCCAAAAATATTTTTGTAATAGTACAAAAAATATTGTAAACTTTAAATGAAAGGTTTGAAAATATACAAACAAGTCTGTATATTACAAGCATTTTTGTATTTTTACAATATTAATAACGGTACATTTACAAATAAATTATTGTACATTTTACAAGATTTTATTGAAGTATCACAATTTTTTTTTGGTAAACAGTTTAAGAAATGTTTCGCCTTCGAAGGTTATTTTGTTTCATATAAAACACTCTGCTCATAAATATCCGTCCCGTCAACATAGTCGCCAATAAACTGCCATGTCTTTGGCCTTCTGTTATTTGAAGTTGCAATTTGTTACGTGTGTATAGCTTTGGGACAAATCTTACGCGTCGTGTGTTAAAGCTGTACAGTTCTAATCGGGTCCGCTGAAGAGAGAACCAGTACTTCAAATAAATTATGGTCAATATTGATATAACAAGATTTAGTTTTGTACACAGCAAGTTGGAGTCTAGCAAGCAGTCAGTATTTCTTACGATTTCCCATTGTTTCTAATGCTCCCACGTAATGAGTTAGGCACCTGGAAATTCCGCGTTTCATATTGAGCAGAAACAAGAATTCTTACAACTGTAAGTTGATGTTAGTTTTACAGTTGTCACTTGACACCCGCTGAGGGCGCTGAGTCGATAGTAAGTAAGCAACTGAATTCAGACAGAATCACGGGGTATCATTGTGTCAGCGAGCATCCAATCAAGAGATGTCTGCTTGCTTGAGTAGACATTCTTGGAGGCTAGAGATGCACTAGTGAACCCACGATTTTTCCTGTCTGTAGTAATCAGATACACGTACAATTAGCAGTTTTATTTGGCGACAGACTAGACTTTACTGCACGATACATACCACACAGAAATCTATAATTCATTTGAACACGAGCCTAAATGTTGTTGTATTTACGTATGTGATCGCTTTACCGGAGGTTACCACGGTACTTGTAAATTATTGACCAGAAGCAATCTCTGCGAAACGCAACGACATTGTAGGCCAGGCCAGTATGAGATGTTAAGAGAACGTACTACTGCTTGCAGTCTATAATCTGCTGTCAGAAAACTGCTCGTTTCTACTCATAACTAGGGACCGGAAGTTTTCGCGAAAAGATTTTTGCAACACTTTGTTTCAGTGCCTTACGTGCACACCTGCATCTCTGCTTTGTGGTCAGTGATTGGATGCCGTAACATACAACGTCTGGAGATTAAACCCGCAAACCACAGACGTGACGTGTCGCAGTTATCCATGTACTGATTGGCACAGTCAAATGAATAATAACTCTGTACAAAAAACACTCTGCCAATAATCATGAAGTTGAGCTGCAGGTGTACACATAAGACACTGAAACAAAGTGGGGCAAAAATCTTTTCGCGGAAACTTCCGGTCCCTACTCATAACTAGAGGTACGTCAATTTCGCGGATTCATCTGGCAGCAGCTTAGACTTGTCAGTCCTATACACCCACTGGCCACAATCGATTATATATTGGCTTATAACCGTACAAGCATGTAGCAAGCGGTAGCACTTCGCATTCATTATTTCCTTATTTACTACTGGCTTGCGGTAGTCAAACGCGTTTCGTAACAGTCGCCAGCAAGTCACAGACATGACAATGAAATTAAGGGGGGGGGGGGGGTTACATGCCTTCGGTATGGATTTATGCGTTTATAAAAATGTTTGTAAACAACATAACAATACAAAAAGATGGTAGATCCTACTCGCCTTGCTGAAGCCGAGGTTTAATAGGGAATTAAAGTGTACATTACATCATCTCAAGAGTTCTATTTTTAACGTAACTGTTTTAAACATAAATATTTCTGCGTGAAATTTATAGAATAATACTGCCTAATGAGGAACGTTTCTGTTTTTTTAATTTTAATGTCTGATATCTAAAGTAAAAAAAAACAGAAACGTGTTTAAGAAGGTTTTTTCTCCTTTTAATCACCAAATGCCTTTAATTTTTAAGAAACTTTTACACAGAAAACTTTTTTTCTTGAAAGAGTCGCCTTTAAAAGTAAATTTTAACCTATGTTATGTAATAATGACGTAAACCAGTATAAATAAACTAACTGCTTTTAAGTAAAATGTATAACTATAGCTTATCGTGTTAAAGGGATATTGAGGACATCTCGAAAACACATTCCACGACATTTCACCATCAAATCAGAACGATACCTCACCAGATTTATGAGTAGGGCCACGATTTTGTCGCGAAAAGATTTTTGCCCCACTTCGTTTTAGTGACTCATGTGCACATCGGCAGTTCTGTTTCAAGGTTATTGGCAGCGTGTCTATGTTCAGACACGTTTCGCATTTGACTGCACCAATCAGAATAAGATTATTGTGAGTCTGTACGTCTATAATTTGCCAAGGAAAGTGAGAGTAAAATCAACCAATCACAGACGATGTAGCAGAGCTGCAGGTGTGCACATGACGCATCGAAACCAAATGTTGCAAAAATCTTTTAGCCATAAAATCGTGGCTCTATTTATGAGATATCGTTGATACCGGGAACATATATTTTACCCTTTTCATTTCTAGGTGGGTGCCTACGCCGCAAAGGGAGGCCAAACTTAAATGTTCATTCGTCAAATAGAAACTTAACTTTTCTGCCAGCTGCCACTAATACTATATGTGAGTATATAATGTCACAGTAGTTCCCGTTGTCTTGCCTTATACGGGATTCAAAGTTCATTACCTCCAACCAGTGTTCCAAACCACTACACCAATATAAGTGATCAGAGTACCTAAGAAATGAAATGTGTCTATACAGGTCCACGCTCCAAAAGGTATAAGTATCAACAGGACGGCAAAAAGTAACTACTTTTAAATTATTTCTACACGGTCATATCTGCTTTTCTGGATTTCTGGAACATTTTAAATTTTTCCAGCCCTGCAAACTGTCGAATTTTGAAAAATAAAGAAATATGTTTTATGTAGTCACGTAAACTTCATTCCTATTTAAAAATCATCTCGATATCTCAAAACGTTTAAGAGATACAGATGATTAACTGAAACCACATTTAATATTTTATTTGCCCTTTGAGGTTGAATGTTAAAAAATCTTGAAACTCATTTTTAGGGATAAAGCTTCATTGTGAAGCAGTAATCAATTCGATATCTCAATGGGTTTAAGCGTTACCGAGGATTCATTGAAAACACATTCCACCCTTTTTAACCGCCTTAATTTTTGATTTTCGAAAATCCCTTCTTAGTGGTTTGCCTACGGCGTAAGACGAAGCCACCCTTAAAATTTTGATGTGTCTTGGTTCAGCTGTTTGGGCTGTGCGTTGATGAGTGACTGAATGAGTGGGGTACTTAATTTTAAATATGGGTGGGTTAGTTTCCAAGTGGTGTAAGTCACAAAAAATCGAAAATGGACTTGCACCACTACAGAATTGCCTGCAGTGAGGTCTACATACTTACGAAATGGTGTGCGTCCTAGTCCGCTACATTTTTCCATTGCAGTACGTATTAAATAATGTAATCCCTGAAGTTTAACACAAATACCAACTTTAAATTCTCTCTCCTGAAATATTTGCATTTCGTAAGTATGTAGAACTCACTGCAGGCAATTCTATTGTGGTGTAAGTCCATTGTAGATTTTTGTGACTTACACCACTTGACAACTAACCCACCCATGTGTATATATATATATATATATATATATATATATATATATATATATATATATATATATATTAACTTGAAAATTTAAAATTGTTCCGTCATTTAAACCCCTTAACTACTAGCTACATAGCCAGCCCTTAAATAGCGCTGCCTACCCCCAACTATGGGAGTTCTCCGCGTCAAATAATATTAAATGGGCGTCTGAGTCACCTCCATAGATACCACTTACGGACAAAATCTGTTTTGTACGTTGAAAAGAGGAAATTATTGCTACAAGAATAAATAAAAAAAAAAAAATATATATATATATACCGAACAGTTTTTGTGTTCTGTTGGGCGCGAAAATTTTTATTTGCTATCAGTTTTCAGGATATTGATAAATAGCCCAAAATATCGTATTGTAATGTTTGCCGCATCGAGATGAGCAAAATAACAGCGGTGGCATATATGTATGTTCCAATGGTGACTAAGTCACATCGAATATCAGTTAAATATGTGAACCCTATCCTTTCTGTGTTGTTTTATACATGCATTAGCTTAGCCAGTTTTGCAAAAAAAATGGCATTTCATAGTCAAATTTTTTATGGTTTTTCTTCCTACAGCCAGAAAAAACCAATGAACAAAATGAAATACAAAAAAAAAAAAAAAAAAACGTTGAAACGACATGTCACGAGCATCTATTAGACGTACATAAAAATCCATTACAAAACATTTTTTAACTGTTGATATTTTGAATTTTGTTGCTACTTTTAGGAAATTTTTTTTATAAAGAACTGAAGTATTTTGTAGTTGGGTTTTTATGTGTGTAGAGGAGAAGCCCGTGACATGCAGTTTCTATGTGAATAGTTTTTGCCGCTTATAAGTACGGAAAAAAAAATTAAATACAAATGTTGACTTCGAAATCTTACTATGGAAAAACTGGCTAAGCTAACATTATTCTATAGGAGTGAAATGCACTCCCATGTAAAGTCTACAAAACTAACACTATTTTTAGATACCTGAAAAATTCGCGTTTTCTTTCAAGCACAAGATAGAACTCAAATCACTGTGATATCATGTCACACTCACAGTCGGCCCTTGGCGTATGTGACACCGCCTGGAGCGTTGAGCCAATCATAAAGTAGCAACTAAACACAGGATGAATGAGGTCATAGCACTGTCAGCGAGCAGCCAATAAGCTGCTGTTGTCTGCTTCAGTTAACATAGGCTATATTCTTGTAGAGTAGCTCATAGGTCAGTGAACCCACACATTTTCCGGTCTCTAACTATTTGATTCGAACATAAAATTACGACTTTTCCCCACTTTAACGCCCTTAAGGCCATTATCCTTCATTTATTTCAAACAGTTGCAAATAACTTGAATATTTTTTAACCTAATGTTTTGAAAAAATTTGGAGACTGTCTACAGTCTTTCGATACACAATTTTGCAAGAGCGTATTTTAAAATAAAATAAAATGACAAAAAATTATTTTGCTTAATTTTGGCTTATTTTGACAATAAAATATGTGATATTTCAGGGGCAAATATCTAAAAATCAGTTTGCTGTATTGCAACAGAAAAATTCAGATACAAACGATGATATATAAGTGTTAAAACTGCCAGAATAAATTTTTGATATATGTATTAATTTGCGTAAAAAAATATATTCGAAACCACTGCTAAACTAAAGAGCTGATAAAATTCTCAATGCCACTTAAATGTTTGATGCAATAATGTAGTGCCCATTTCTGAGCGGGAATCAAATCCGTGTTTTTTCGCGGTCAGTTACCACAGCAAATTTTCTGCTCGGCCAATGATAAGCGCAAGGTCGGCTGGAGGACGTGTTGACCTGCGGTAAGTCAACGTAACCACCACAAAACTCTGTGATCATTTAGTTTGTTACCTCAGTTAACATGCCAGGCGGTAGGCAAGGCCATTCGTTATGCTTGTTCAAATAGTTTGATTTTCTTATATGTGTTCATTATGGAACAAACTGAGCTCTAAATGGATTATGTACTTACGTAAAAAGCTTTTAAAATTCAGCTTGCTGGAGTAATTATCGTGTAAGAGTTGGGGCAACACATTTGCGATCATGTTTTCTTGTAACGCAAGTACACACGCCAGGCATGTTTGTTTGCCTACGCCCATCTTCTGACTGCGAAAACACTTCGTTAGCGATTATTGGTCTTCATCTACTTTGCTGCACTCGCGAATAACTTACTGCGTCAAGTAACTTATTTCGAATATCCAAATATCCGGGAGCAAATTTTCACCTTGTGTGTGCAAATATTAAGAAACGTGTCGGTTCATTGAAATATGCTCGCTTTTGAACTCTACAGCACGTGATTGTACGCATGGAGCGCTTAGTGGTCGCTCGTGTCATCGAGAAACGTGACCATAGCCTCGGCACGCTTTTGCGTCTTTCTGTCCTCGATGTTGGTAAAACATTTGGCCGCTAGATTGTGCTGAGAAGTCCTCGAGGAAGGTGACGCCAGTTCCAAAAACATTCGTTTGCAATCATAACACCATAAGACATTAAAAATTTTTTTTAAAGGTTTTTAAATGGTTACATAATTACAAAAAAAAAAAGTGAGGTGTAGCTGTCATCTTAGATTTATGTAGCCTAATTTTCGTAAAAGATTAAATAATGTTGGAGATATTTGAACGGTTTTATAACTACGAAAAAGGGCTAGGTGTAGCTGCCATCTGAGATTTATGTAATTTTCGTATAATATTGGTTTTTGAAATTTTTGTCACTGTAAGACTAAGGTTATACGTGTATAGGTTATCTGTTAACATAAGTCTGTCTGCCAGAACTGTTAATGGATATGTAGCCTCCCAAGGCAACTATAAAATTATCTACTCTGAATGTTTCCATCGGTCGAAAGAACATTTGAATCCTGGTAATATTAACTATAAACCAACCCCCGAGCTTTACTCTTACGCTTTGTCATTACCAGAATTTAAAAAATATATATTATACAAAAATTACAACTGCAAATTATAACATATACATTTACCTACATTCAGTAATTTTCTTAGTCGCCTGCAATAAAAATATAAAGCAAGTTACAAAAATTATTTTGCAATACGCTAGTATACACTTGAAAATAAAAAAAAAGGCTGATGTCAGTTACATGATACATCTCGAAACAGCATACACGCCATTTCTCGGAGAGAAAGTGCAGTTCTTATAAATTTAAACTCCATCGAAAACTATCGATTCTAGGGTTAGTCACAACAGTTCTACTACGGAAAATATTTTGAACGGAAAATTGAGTTCGTTTCCGGTTCAACGACTGTATGAGAAATGACTGTAGAATACATGACTTTCTGTTTACTTAATTTTAGGAGAAATGACTTTCAGTCAACTGCCTGTTGCTGAAGCTAAGCGACTTCCCTGGACAGAAAATTTAAAGCATTTTCGGTCCAACGACTGCAGGAGAAATGACAGTAAGAGACATGATTATTTGCGAAGTTAATTTTAGGATAAATGACTTTCTGTTTACTGCTTGTTGGTCTAGTGACTTTCGGTCTACTGCCTGTAGGAGAAATAACTGTTAGGTCAACTGGCAGATAGAAAATCTTTTTAAGTCAAACGACTTTTAGGAATACTGCCGCGCCCCCGAGTGGGAAACTCACACTATCCTTACAAAGCTTAGTAATTTTTGAATGACTGATGTTTCTAAGGGCACATAACTAAACTATAGATTTATTTATCTAATTTTATATTGATTGGCTGTACATAAAATTGTGAAATTCGAAGTTATAAAGTTTTCCGCGTATAACACTTTTTCCCCCGCAAGTCATCAGAAAGAAATTTTTATGAAGTCATCAGAAATAAATTTTTATGCCAGGCTACTTTTGTTGTGTATTATTTACGTATTTGTTTGCTTTAAACTTCTGTTTTCTCACTAAAATACCAATTAAAATGTAAAGAAAGTCAGTTTCTTATGATTTGTATCAAAAAGCAAAACATCTGGACTAGTACGTCAATTATCTACTTTATTGCATGTACGTAAAACACCCAAAAGTTTCCGTCTAGAGTGCATATCGTCAACCAACCTACTTAAGAAGACTTCGCGTCCTGTAATTTAATGTATATAGTAACAAAAAAACTTTCAGTCCTACCAACTGCGCTGTTATATCTGTGGACGATTATTTAGTTTCTTCCCGTTCAAATTTGCTAATCTACGTAATTGAACATATTTAATTAAGTAGTCTACTGTGTTACCCAAACACAAATCTTTAATGCCTATATGTTATATTAGACTCGAAAATCATATTAATAAACCGCGAAAAAACTTTTCCAAACATAATGTTATGTTCTTTGTAATGAGAATTGTTTATACTTGAAAATAATAATACATGTTTGCACACATGTAAGTATATTTCTGCTACGTGTCAACACGCAATGACAAAAAAAAAAACTAATTGTGGCCTACTTTTATCAAATTTTTGCATTTATTTGCACTTGCAATTAAGTTATTCTGACGAAAATACTTCTATAGCGGGAACTATGGTTCGAACAGTCAAATTGGTGGATAAAACTTAAGTTCAGATTGATGTTAGTTCAAGGCGTTATTCACAATCGTGCAACAGCGATAATAACTGATCGATGATTAAGAGGGCGTGGTAGATAAATAAGCGCCGAGTTCTACAATTGAGATCTACACTTTCTGAAAGTCAATATAGAAAAACTGAAAAACAGCAATCCTTGATAATTATATTTGCTACTTTTATTAGCAAACATTTACCCAGAATAATGCAATAATTGTTAAGCGTGATCTCTTGCTCCGCAATTGAATGTTCGAGATTTCGGCGTCAGAGATTGTTCTTCAGATATGTTACCCGAGAAAAATTTTTCTCAGAAAGTTGGCAGAAACTATGTATTGTCTACGATTGCTGTTTTTTGATGTTTGTAAATTGACTTCGAGAAACCTACAATTCTAAACTGAATTATAATATACCATGCGCTCGTGGAAGTCGATATTTTATTCTTTGATGATGCCCGAATACTGCCCAACCGGCCGCGTAGTATAGTAATAACCGGGCACTGTACCTAAAAACTACTTGCTTACAAAAATTCAGAATTTTGTATTTGTGAGTACTACTGGTAAACTTGTCATTGCTTTTAATGTCGTTTGTTTATTTATGTAATCTGTGTGAGTAATCTTCAAAGCATGTCAATAGTAGTGTCTCTTGACAAGAATACACGCACGTAATAGAGTAGTGCAGTTATTACAGTATGATCATCCCGGAATTTTGTTCTTCCATTTTGCTTCCTGTTGGCACGCACTTGACAACCCTGAAGGTCGGCGTTGCAACGAGAACTGCATGTAACTGGACAGCAACGTATGTGTAAACCAGGCACTGTAAACAAACCACGCCTTATTGCTGAATTCCGCTGCAGAACCTGCTTGCCGACAGCTGAGTTGTTCGCACACCGCTTTCTCCCGAGCCGCAACAGAAAACTCTTATTTCAATATTGTGTAAACAAGGACGGTAATACGTGCCGAGAAACGAGGAAAGGGGCCCTGACATGCGCACTGTAATCTGCGAGTGATTACGTTAATCTTGCACTTTTCATGCACATTCACTTTGAGCAAATATCGCATTAAAGAACAATATTGGGAAACTACAGTCATTTAAGAGCCAGGTTACTAGCGGCGCGAACTGATAACTAGAGCCAGTGATTTTTGGTGAAAATAATTCTGCAACAATTAGTTTCAATGCCTTATGTGAACACCTGTTTCTCTGCTTCATAGTCAGTGATTGGAAGTTTGTAACTCTTCGGCATCTCGGGGTCCTACCCGCAAATCACGGACGTGTGGTATCGAGGTAACTTTGTTCTGGTTGGTGCAGTCAAATGTGCCACGCCTCTGCCCTATTATATTCTGCCAATAACCACGAGCCATAGTTGCAGGTGTGCATGCAAGGCATTGAAACAAGTTGTTGCAGAATTCTTTTCACCAAAAATCACTGGCTCTACTGATAACATTTTTAAGGGGCTTCCCTAAATAGGCTGTGTCTGTGTGTGTGAGGTATGAGCGGTAAGGCTGTCACTGACCGACGTATGTAATGTATCATCACCTCTACGCGCAAGCCACTCGGCTGGCGTGCAGTGCTTTACTATTATCCATTTTCCTATGGGACTTCAATTGATGACAACATTATTTTATTTGTGAGCAGCAGAGGTCAAAGTCTAACGCTTGTTTCTATATTTGTGTTTTTAGAATCCGGTTGTTACATTTACAGATACGGCAGTCTGAACCCCCCCCCCCCTTTTTTTTTTTTTTGCCATTTGAGGACCCCGAAAATGATATTTTAAATAAACGTATCGAATATTTTTGAAACTATAGGGACATAGTTTGAAGTATGTGTTCTTTTCGTAGATATACAAATATAGGCCTAATCGCCCAAGGGCGTTCACGTGGCAAAAATTCAAAATTTTATATTTGCTTGGCATAGTGTTAGTTTTATAGACATTACTTGTGACTACATTTTCCACTTGTAGAAATTTTTTAACTCTCATAGTTTTCCCACATCGGCATGCCAATGTCAGAATTTGCAAGTTACAGGAACACATAGGTTTAACAAAAATCGAGCGACTTACTCGAATGAAATAATTTACACTGAAATTAGATATAATGGGCACTATGCTAAAATATTTAAAAACACAGAATGGAATTCCTTTGTACTTTTTAAAAAAATCCGAAAATGACGAAAATTTACCTCATTTGTGGCAATTTTTAAGAAAGACTAAATGACTTTGTTGTGTGTTTTTAAATCTTTTAGCATAGTTCCTATAATATATAATTTCAGTGTAAATTATTTCAATCGAGTAAGTTACTTGGTTTTTGTTAAACCTATGTTCCTTGACGTGCCGCCCTGGGAACACTATAAGAGCTAAAAAATGTCTACAAGTGAAAAATATCGTCACAAGTAACGTCTATAAAACTAACACTATAACAAGCAAATATAAAATTTTGAATTATTGTCACGTGAATACCCTTAAATAGTTTCGTCAAAAAAAAAAAGAATAGTTGCAACTCGTTCAAGCGCAGGTAGGGAGGCCCCTTAAGAGCTCCGCCTACCTTGAGTAGTTTTGTTGGTTAGGGGCTCAGAAACGACGGAGCTATAAGGGTGACCTTGAAGCGCACATCAAAATGCCGTATCGCCACAACGAGCCAAGCGCTAAACTATCGTGCAAGATCGGCGTTCCAATTTTACTATGAGACTTCAACCAGTGGCCATATAATTTTATTAGTGGAAAGTCTGAGTGAAGTTCAGTGCACGATTATGTATTAGTTTCACACGCATCCGGTTAGTACATTATGAAGTAAGGCAGTCTGAAAAGACAGTTTTTAGCTATGTTGGAGGGCTTAGAAACAGTATTTTCTAATTAGCATAGTTTCTTAATAATGACATTCGTACTTGTCCAAAGATTGTTTTCTTTTCGTACAGGTTTTACTTCATAAAAAACAAACTATGTTATCTTATAATGATGCTGCATTAAATAAATTTAATTATTTGGAAATAAAAACAATTCCTTAGTTTTGTGTTAGTCACATGTATTTACACTTTGCATACGGAAGAGACAAATACACTATTATACCAATTGGTGTAAGTAATCGCTGAAATAACAAGACTCAAAACAAGACGATTTTCTTCCAGAGAAATAATCCATATTTGAAGCGTACACTGCATTTGCTTGAAGACTTCGGAACTTGGGCAATAAAAACAGACTTCATGTTTAAAAGTTTGGTTTTGCATTTCTTATGACTATGTTGACCTAAGTTGGCATTGTATGAATGTTTTGTACGATGAGAAACATTCTCTTCTTCTGCTTCCTTATTTTCACTTACTACGTTTTTTCTGTGTTTCCAATTTACGTATACTCTTCAATCGTGGCCATTAGTCTAAACTCATACAAAAACAAAATATTTAAAAATTAAAAATATCAAGAGCGTATTAATTTTATAATTAATTGTGTGTAAATGCACATTTATTTCTGTAACAAATATTCGTTAAAATGTAGAAAACATAAAATAAATAATTCCAGCTCTGCATATAAAAAAACTGCTAATGCTGAATCAATAAAATAAAACACTTTTTACAGACAAGTACATGCTCCTATTATATAGGATTTCATTCCTTATAGTCATTATTAGTTTTTTATACGTAAATTGCTAAATTTCACGTTATTAATTAATTTTATATTAAAGGTGCGAAATTAGTGTAATTTTTTGTAATATTGGCAAGCTTTCATGTATAAAAATTGTGACGTGAGATTCGAATTTTACCAATTTTTCCCTGGTGAAAACAACTGCGTTCACGTACCTTGCGATCAATTTCTCAAAATACCATTATACTACATAAAATTTGTTGAATACAGTGTTTGCGTTAAACTGGTATTCTTACTTCAAAGAACCGTTAAATGACTTCAAAGAACCGTTAACTGACTGTAACGACTAACAAGATCCTCTTTTATTTCAATTTTAAATAACCGTTAAACCACCTTCATTGTATCTTTTACGTAATAGTCCGTAATTACATCACTGTGGTCAGCGGAAACATTTCCCTGCTTACTTTACAAGCAAACTTTCTATTAAAATTTATTGGCTGGAGTGAGTCAATTATGGTGTGGTGTTGTGGGGGCTGGAATGTGGGGGAATGTTACCATCTCAAATATGCGCCACTACAAATGTATTTCAATACTACAAAAAAATAAGGGAGCAAAAACATGTTAAGTTGTAACGAGGTAATTTAACAGATTTTATCCCTGGGCAAGAAAAGAAATAGTGAGAACATAGAAGATAACATTAAAGAATAGGCACAATAATTGTCTTCAATGGCATACCGCAGGGCTAAAGTAAGCCGTAATGTGGAGTCTGTAAATTATATATATTTTTTATCTTTCTCTTGAAAAAGAAATCGTATTCCCAGAAACACTTTTTTATGGAGGTATGTGCATACACGCAAACGCTAATTCGTGAGAAAAATCTTGGTAGCGACTTCTTAAGCACTATAAGTTTGATTTAAAGATCGAAAATGAGTGCAAACAGACTAGTAACATACGTAAGAGATACTATTGATCTTGATATTGTATTCGCACAGTTCACAAGAAATCTCTTTGTGCGTAAGCATCTCTTAATTCCTGTGTTTGTTTCGCTGAAAATTTACCGAGAAGTGTTACGTGAAACAGTTTTACATAACTGGTCGTGTGAGAATCCGATGTACGAGACATATGACAACCTAGGGAGCCCTCGGTACACACTGTTGTATTGTTACGCGGGGCAAATGTAGCAGAGTAAATGCCATCAAGAGACTAGCAGAGTAAATGCCATCAAGAGACAAAAATAAGAATGTTAAATTCTAGGAGACGTGCAAATTGGCGCATTATTATTTGGCGACGTCTAGAATCCAATGGCCTATAGACATACTCCGTGACGTTATTATCTACGGACCTTCGTATTTGCGTGCCTGCTTTATAAGACAGTGGGAATTTTACATTTGACCTTACATCATTTATTGGAAAAGACCTAATGGCGCGCCACACAAACTGCCGGCCAATAGTCGAAGTCAGATGAGCATACAGACTCTGTCTTCTGTCAGACAATAACGCGGAATTCGCAAGTTAACGTATAGAAAATACAATTTTTCTAGACCTTCTTTGGAGACCTTGCCTGGCGCATAAAAGTGTTTTAGTGGCTCACCAGTGTTTTTTTTTTCTTTGTACTAAACTGAGTATGGTCGTACATGAAAATAACACGCCTTTCAAACTATGCTTCTATGTTTTCAAAAGTATGACACGGGTATTAGAAACGTGTTAAACGGGTCCTTCAAAATGGCAGAAAACGTCTTATTTCAAACTGTTCTATCAGGATGATTCGTAAATCAGGCCTCGCTCTTTAGTTTTGCACTGGTTTCAAAAATATGGTTTTTAACGCAGATTAACACATGTATCAAAAAGTCATTCTTACAGTTTTAACACTTATATATCATCGTTTATATCAGAAATTTTCTGTTGCAATACACTAAACGGATTTTTAGGTTTTTGCCACTGAAATATCACATATTTTGTTGACCAAATAAGTAAAAATGTAGCAAAATAATTGTTTGCTAGCAAACGGTACGTTATTTAGAAAAAAAAACGGTCTGCCTAAATTATCTCAGCCCATTACATACAATGCCCTATACCAGTGTATTTTGTTTTAAAAAATATCCTTCCCCTCCACGCTCACTAAAGTACACAATTCTCTATCTTCACATGCAGTATGTCAGCGTTCAATTTGGTCATGTAACAAAAGAGCGGCGTAACATCCTAGTTCTTTTATAACGTCTTTGAGAGAGATGTGCTGTGATCATTGGTCTTGCACTCCTTGGTTCCTGTAGGAGTATTGAGAAATGATGTTATGACTGGACAACCCACATCCACATTACACACGTTGCTATAGTAACAAACAACTTTACTTAAGTATCAATATGGCGGATAGGCTCCTTTCTATTCTGTCTCATGGCCTCACACCCGTCACCAAAGCAAATACGCCAGGCTCCATCTGCATTTTTCTCTAATCTCTAGAATAAAAAACAACCTCCTGAAGAAATATTTGCTGACTGCAGTGCAGTTTTGTTGTAGTATTTTTTTGCATAGTAAATTCCAAGTGACTATACATTTTAATAAACGTTTTTAGTTTTGATATGTGTACGAAGAGCCATATCCAGTTAGCGAATGAATATTGTTGCAATGTGTTAGGAAAAATTTTTTTATGATACTACTAAACGTGTGTACGACATATTTATCTACGAAAAGAAAACGCATGTAAAACCATGCTGCTATATTTTTGTTTTCTATATATGCCTATTATGCTTAGAAAAACTGTTTCGGGGCACCTAAAAATGACTTTAAACGGGTTTTTCAGGCTGCTGTCACGAAAAAAAAAAAAATCAAATGGAATAGAAAAAAATTGATAAACCTATACTGGACTTAATTTCGCACTTTCCGTTTATAAAATATTAGGGACACCGCTTGCACATACGTGTACTGTACGTACACAAAAATACTTACATAAATATACACATACAATTATATTTATACAAATACGTATATAAGGTGTTTTTGAACAACCAAATCCCTTCACGCCGTTTTCGGTTTTAGCGGGCCGTGCATTAAAGGCGCTGCATTTGTTGACGCACGAGCTAATTTAGCTCTCCTCGCTTATCTGTTTCCATACCACTGACGCGGCATCTAGCGTCTGCTGTACAGATCTCTTAAGGGTGTTCAAGTGCGATAAAGTCATAATTTCATATTTATATGAAATCGTGTTAGTTTTGTAGACGATACTTGTGAGTACATTTTACTCTTATGAAACAATTTTAGTTTTCATAGTTTTTTCATAACGAGGCGTCAAAGTCAAAATTTGCTTGTTACAGTCCCATGCAAATAGTGAAAACCAACTGACCTACTTAAACAAAACAATTCACTGCGAGCTTACATCCCACGTGATATGCAATAAAACATTGAGAAAAAAACCACAACATAATATTTTGAATTTTAAAAAAATCGCAAAAAACACACAAAAACGTTTTGCATTTTTTTAGAACTCAATAACAATTCGCAGGATTTTTTCAAATGTTTTATTACGTAGCCCATAGTATGTTATTTCACTGTGAATTATATCACGTGCGTAAGTCAATTGGTTTTCACTGTTTGCATGGCAGCAGAGCATGCAAATTTTGACTTTGACTCACCGTTATGAGGAAACTACGCCAGCTAAAATTGTTTCGTAAGAGGAAACTGCTCTCACAAGTATCGTCTACAAAACTAACACGATTTCATATAAATATGAAATTATGACTTTATCGCACCTGAACACCCTTAAAGTGCAGCTCGGCTGGTACATGGTCGTCACGTGACGACGTCTCTCGGCCTGGCTGACGCGCCGTGACCCGAGGGTCGTGTCGTCTGCCGCCCTGCCGTGCGCTCTGAGCCACATCGTCTAGCACGACATGTCGGTGGTACCAAACACTACGAGCAAACATGCCGTCAGTCACCCTGACTTCCTCTGCTCGCCCGTCTTAATATTTGCTCCTCGGTGTGACTGATCACTCGCCGTGGAAAAATAACCCCCCGCGTCAGACAACATGGCGGCCGGGTGGCGTTTACTGACGTTTATGCCTCCTTTGTTTGCAAGGCAAAGAGAGAAACTGTTTCGCCAAAGCACTGCTTCTCCTTCTTTTATTTAGTAATTATGTCTTCCCCTAATGTATAACCAACATGCTTTTTTCTTCACGTGTACAAGTTACGTGAGAAGAGGGGAGAATTACGTTGCAGAAATTTACGGGTTTGATTCCCAACTCTGCCCATCCTTGTTCCTGTTTTCCGTGGTTTCCCGAAATCACTCCAGGCAAATGATGGGTTCAATCCCTTTGATACTGGTCATGGCCGATTTCTTTCCCAGTTCTCTGACATTGTTCAGTTATTTGTGTTACTGTATCCTATGAGCTTAGATGTTGATGAGATGTAAGTCTTCCATTCTCTCCCATCCCTCAGTTATAGCAGTTGATAAGGCAGCCAGCCATTCAAACGTGTATGCCGTATTGCCTACGTACTAAGAACTGTCTTACTGCAGTCCACTCTTTTTACTAATGTTACACGAAAATGGTTGGCCCTACGCATTTACAACAAGACTACCTTTTTTACTTCTTACGTGCTTCTCTAGTAGAAAACCGCATTAAATGTTCATAATTCTTGGTGGTATAAAAGTGGCATGTAATAACAGGGGTAGCCACCCTAGTATTTTGTATTAGGGTGCATGGTATTGATGTGATTTTAATGTGTAATTCAAGGTCTAGGTGGTATAAAACAATGCTCAACTTGTCATCATTCAATGCTTCTTCATTTCCATAAATTTACAAAAATACACTTTAAATTTTTCATGATTAAAGGCTCATACATCGTGTAATATATATATATATATATATATATATATATATATATATATATATATATATATATATATACACTCATTCATACATAAACATACATACTCATTTATACATACACATGCATATACATATAGCATACACCTATGCAGCTTAACATCTTTAAGACAAAGTAAATGGTGCTGTGTGGATATGTTCAAATGTATCAAGTCATGGGTGGATGATTCAAAGTCTCAACTTTGTTGCCGGCCTCGATAGCGTAATCGGTTAGGCCCCGGTCTACGGTTAGAGAGGTCCTGGGTTCGAATCCTGGCTTGGACATAGATGGTGTGTTGTCTCCGCAAAACCCTCTCACCTCACCTCAATCTTATCATCACCAGTTCCGTTTCTTCATCACTAAGGCGTTTAACGTGTGTCGTTGAAATGATCGTTGGAAGATACATTTAAAAAATCTACCGCGCCCGAAGGAAATTTTCAAGTATTGATTTCAATTTAAGGGTCATTTCATTTTTGGCGTAAAATGACACTCGAGCAGGTTGTTCTCAGAACCAGTTAAGGTCGAAATTTTCATTCACATTCATTCACATTCATTAGACACGCTGCTAAGTTCAATATTTATTAACGTGCCATAAAATATATACGGTAGCAGCTTAAAGCCACTTTCAGGAAAATCACTGTCGGGCACTAAAATAAAAATTTTGTAGGAAGTCATCCCTGCAAAATTATTTTGTAGTAACTACAAAATTATTTTGTAGTAACTACAAAATTATTTTGTAGTGGGCATAATATTTTAATGGTGTCAACAAAATATTTTTGTGGTGACCATTAAATAAATTTTGCAGGGTAAATACCCACAAAATATTTTGTAGCTGCCATACAAAATATATATTTTTTTTTTTTTTTTCGTGGGGAAAATGCCTTTCACGTAGAGGTGATGAGGCTGGTAAATACGCCTTTATTCGTTTCGAATGAAATTGATTCTGAATGTGAATTGCTATTCGTTGTCAGTATAAACAGTGGAAAATCTCAAGACTATTTCTTGCAACCGTATTGTATGAAACAGTGTAGCTGCCTACGCCTTGGATTACTGGCGGGACGATGATAGTTGTTTTAAAGGCGATTCACAAATATTCAGTAGCGGCACACTAGAGTTATCATTGGCTCAGTCAGCTGGTGACACCACACTGTTAAAAATTTCCGTATATTCACGGAAATATTACAGAAAAGTGCTGTAATTAATCGGAAGGCCTTTCATAATTTTTTGTTTACGGAATATTGTCCGTATTGCCAGTGTACGGTAGTTTGACCGTAACTTTCCATAAATTCGTGGTAATATGTTTCTACAATTTTATAGAATATTTTACTGTGTTTCTTTAAAAAAAATTTCTGGTATTAACGAACCAAAGTTGTCTCTTATAAATTTCGTCTCACAATGGTATATAGGTTAGAGTATTTGCCTAGGAATCATAAGATCACTAAATGGTGCATAAAGAGCTGGAGAAAACATAACAAACAAGAGTACTTAGTACTTTTGGAAAATGGAGTGCTAGTAATTAAAAGAAATTAAATTTTGGTGAGGAAAACAGATTGTCCGTAATTTTACGTAGTGTTCTGTTATCAAATAAATCAGTGTGCCCGTTATTTTACGAAGATTTCTGGATATTTTTTTGCCTGTACTTTTCCGTAATTTCACGGAAACTTTTTCTAACAGTCAGATATGAAACTATATTGGATCCTGGCAAACAGAGCCGCTATTCCGCCAATAAATCGGTGTTCCAGGCTATAATATGTTAGTTTCAGAAACAGTCAAACTATTACTTTGGCGTGCATTGTGCTGACACTTTAGGATATAAGAAATCGATAGTATGAAAACAGAAGTGATTACCACTAGTTTCAGTAGTCGGTCCTAATATGATACAATTTTACTCATTTCTTGCTGTTTAGCAATCTTAAGCTTGTCAACTTTTCGTGTGGTGCATATACAGGTGAATCATTCGAAAAGAGTTAGAGATTTTCTGAAATAAATTGAAAAACAACAGTTTATTTAGAATTGCCGCTCACGAATTACGCCTACGTTCGGTTTTGACTCGCCGAGGTGAATTGACTATTTAATCCTGTTTCCAATCTTTGTTCCTTTACAACTTCTACTCGTACACCTACGTTGTCCGGTTCCCACGGACGTTGCGAAACACAACACCCTCCCTCCCCTCTTCCTGGCAGGTATTTTTTTCCTCCGTGCAAACGACTCTTCTCTTTCCATCGAATCGTACTCGACTGACCTTGAGATAACACCGTGATTGATAAACTTTCCCCTGCCATTGTTGAAGTTCGGAACGTTCAGGAAACACGCTCGTTAACCATCCCGCCGCCCTTCCCCTCCTCCAACCCATCAGCGTAACGAACAACTGACAGGCGAAAATACTGCGGCGTGAAGGGGCAAGGTCAGGACGCGATCAGGAGGCCTCCACCCGCTCACGTGACGAGTGCTTCCCCTGCATGAGAGGTAGTTCCTTAAGACAGGTCATTTAGCTCAGAGGAAATCTGCAAGTTCTGCTTTCTCGGGAACTAATGAATGTAATTGAAACAATTTATTGCACTACATATACTGGTTGTTGCAAAATTGCATCTTCACGTATAGAGGAACAAAAATATATGAACTAGTCCCAAAATGCACCTTAAGGTGTGAGGATTACTTTCTCCAAAATACTGACATGCAATTTTGGAACATTCCTGTGTAGCGTGTGTATACATCGAGAAACTAAATAGATCCTATACTAAATACAGACAGATCCCGGAGAAAGTCAATGTAAATACATATGAAAATTTTTGATAGGAATCTTTCCAGTAGAAAAGTAAAGCAAATGGCAGAGAATGAAGTTCGAAAATGAAGTGGAACTAAAAGGATTTAGGAATTGAAGAGACCCCACGGAAATGATATGAAAGCCATACGGAAGAACACGAAGACTAATCACACTACCTGATCCAAAAGGATCCATATACACATTATAATAATTCTGTGCTGTGTGTTTGTATTTTTACACGTTGTTGCCCTGGGTGTAGCCAAGCTTGTTCGAAACGGAGGATTCATCCTACGCTAAACGAGTTGATTGGTGTTTTACTGCGCCGTTCCCTAATACTTGAAAAGCCTCGTTCTCGAAATGTCTCATTAAAACTAATAATCGTCCTACCTAATTCTTGTCAATACGTCTCGTCCACCACATTTACGAATATTGTCTACCATCCTCGCTTTCTCTCTCCACCCCCTCCTTTTTTTTTTCCACCGTAAACTTCTCGCCGATTCATCGCCGCCGCTCGCTCGTCGCCCGTCGTCGCGTCGATCACGTCATCTTGCAATATTCCGCACTTGCCACTGCTTGTTCTGTACAAGATGTCCAGAAACAGCCGCATAATTAGCACGCCTCGTCAATCCGAAAAAGTTTGAGGCAAAATGTTGAACGATGACATTTTACATGCAGAATGTGACAACACAGTACTGTAATTAGTCCCCTCTTGGGCTTCACAGATGCCTTACTAATCTTACTACTACTGTTCTGACCTGCATATTATGGGTTCAAGTTAAAATCCTGAGTAGTCAAAAACATGATTCTACGTTTACTCGACGTGACATACATAAAATGATATCTGGACGTGGAGTTCAAGAGTGAGTGAGAGAAATTGGTCAGCGCTCAACATCGAGGTCTTTAGAGCTGATGAGGGGTGACATGAGGTAAGTATGAAGCAGCGCCGTTGTGAAAGGACGGGGGAAACGGAGATCTACCGAGAAAACCCGCCGACCAGCGGCATCGTCCGCCGGGAATCGAACCCGAATCGCCTTGGAGGGAGGCAATGATCTAACCATTCGGCCACCGCGGCCCCGTGAGCGCAAGAAGGAACTTTCTTCGTCCAGTGTTGCCACGTTGTGTACGTAAAATGTCGTAAGTTACAAACATTTTCCGACTTACATTTTGGTCTCCAATTTAACCCAGGATTCGCGTGGAGTGCTTACGCGGCAGTTTCTGGACATTCTGTACATGGAAACCAATACCTAGGGCCATGAACTTTTTTGCGAAAAGATTTTTGCCCCCGTTTGTTTCATTGACTTAGTGCACATCTGCAATTCTGCTTTATAGTCAGTGATTGGATGTTTCAGCTCTCGCGTGATTTGGGGTCCTACCTGCAAACAACATACCGGTAGTGTCGCAGTAACTTTTCTGTAATTGGCGCAGTCTAATGAGAGAGGTCACTTCTCACATACATACTGCCAATAACCATGAAGCACCGCTACGGATGTGCACGCAAGGCACTGAAACAAACTGGGGCAAAATTATTTTCGCGAAATGTTCATGGCCCTGTCCTGGATTATTATTTTTCGCACTGCTAATGGGGACAATATATGCAGCAGTGTACAAGGGTTTTAAAAAAATCTATAAATATATTCACGAAAATATTTTTTTTTTATAGAGCCGATACTTTTCTCAAATAACGGCGAGTAGTCATTGAACAGATTTAAAAGCCAGAGCATTCCCGTCAACTAAAAAAGGTTTCAGTAAACTTGTATTAAGGAAGTAGTTTCGCGAACTATCAAGATCAAAGTACAGAAAGAATTTTCGTGAAAAACAAAAATTTATAAGTTCGTAAATCGTGAATTCAGGAATTTTTTTTACAGCGTGGAAAAATTAGGAGTTACGTGTTCTCGGTCTCGCATACGAATACTATGACAGTTTGTCGTAGTGACCACGTGTAGGCGATTCATATGTAAACTTTAGAAAGTCAGTAATGTTCTTAAAGCAAGGAATGGCTTATAAAATCTAAACTGCAGTGTAATCAGTGCTACCATCTTCCCAGTGGCGAAGACTGGAGTGTTCCAGGGCTGCTAAGCAGCGAATCCTATAGTTAGAGGCAAAATTATTTCGCGTATTAATTCTAGGTCAGGTTGGATGCCAATAATATATCCTTATTTATTTATTTACGTCTTCAGAGGCGAAGTTAAGGCAGAGTCGGTTTTTTTTACGCTGGACACATAACCAATATAATTTCACAGTGCAGGAATTTCATAAATAAATATTACATATAAATTTAATATAATGGAATATAACTTAATACTATACAACAACAAAATTACACAAAAATAAACCAATTTGCTTACATTTTCACTCGCTCATTCACCCACATGCATACACACAAACATGCATATAAATCTACTCCTTCTGTGACTAGACGACACCTGTTTTAACACATTTGACGACTACAAGCCAGTGATAAATAAGGAAACAAGTCGTGGTGGTAACACGTGTTACTGTTAGAAGTCAATGGATATTTGACTTTTGCCAGTGTGTGTATAGGTCTGAGAAGTCTAGGCTATTGCCAGATGAATACACGAAATACTCGTGCCTCTACCTTTAGTACATATACGTAACTCCCAATTGTCTGTGGACATTAGACGGGTATGGGCAGGTACACTATTCTGCCATGTAGCGGACAAGCAACAAGGAATGATACACCTCGGGCTCCACAACACACCTTTATTGGTTGACTTGTGATCAAAGTGTACCGCCTGATCTACTGTAGCTTGCGTTGGAAAACGGCCTCGTTCCGCCTCTGCCTCTTCCACATAATATGATTTCGACACAAACACATTCATCGGATAGTCGACTGCCCCTGTATATGACAAACAAAAATATGTTCCAACGAAAAAGTCGTTCACGTGATAACATGCTGATATGTTCGGGAAAAGTAGAGTTCTTACGTAAGAGCAGGTATGGTGCAGGCTGTTCAGTGGGTAGGCAAAGATCTCATGTAGTACGTGCCACACGCTTCTTATTGTTGTGCAACTGAAAAGTGGTGCATCACTTTCCTCCTGCTGCCAGTTGCGACAAACATCCTGAGCGGTAATGACAGGACAGCAATTACGTGGATGTCTCGCACACGCTCCGAGACTGACAATTACACGGCCTCGTTTACGTGCTGGCTAGGTGTCGGTTAGCAGGGCCGGTGTGCTGCCTTCTGCAGCCGACATTACTCGCTAGCGATTTGTTGGGCAAGGCTACGTTTAATTCTACTACAAGTTACTCTCTAGAAAATTTTTTTAACTACAAGAATTTCTTTGGTATTTAAAGAAAATTTTTATTATCCTTGTAAAATTATTCGTTTGTAAAATTACAAGGATTTGTATTTGAAAAGCACCGCAGGTAAACTTTGTAGTTTACCAAAATTACGAGTGGGTCGGAAATTATACAGTTGTACAGAAATCACACACTTTGGTGTACATTTTTTCTGGGATAAAGTGGAGTGAGTGAGAGGGATTGGTCAGCTCTTAACATCGAGATCTTTAGCGCTGGTGAGGGGTGACATGATGCGAGTATGGAGCAGCTCTGAAATAAATGGACGGGGGAAATGGGGAATCTCTAGAAATCCCGCCGACTAACGGCATCATCCGGCACGATTTCCACATACGAAAATCCGGGGACCGACCCCGCCGGCAACCGAACCCGGGTCGTCTTGATGGGAGAAGAGGCTTCGTAAGTATTTTCCAGTAACACGGCTACAGTCATAACTACAGGTGATGATATATCGCGAAAATGTTTTGGGCCAACATACACTTGAAAACCCTATAGTTTCTTACAACATATATGATTCGGTGATGTACGCCTGACACAACTTAGCTATCTACAGACCAACAACAGGCATCAAATATAGCGGGATTCTTATTGGCTCAGTGAAATAGGGCAACAGCTCCACGTACAAGAGAAAGCCAGTTATACTCCAATAAACTGAACGTGTGTTGAAATCCAGCAAACAGTCACGTTTTCCCCGTGATAAACCATCATCTCTAGTCGTAACATATTGCTATTGGTTGTGTCCTGCACGAACGTTAATACCCGTACTCGGAGTGTATATTCGTATATATGATCGTGTCCATTCTTAAAGAAAGCCCCGAGTTTGTAGCGAACAGATTTTTGTACAATTTGTTTCAATGCCTTATGTGCACATCTGTAGTTCTGCTTCGTGGTCAGTGATTGGATATTTTAACTGTCACGAGCCTTGGGAATCTACCGGCAAATTACAGACGTGTGCTGCTGCAGGAACGTTATTGTAATTGGCTCAGTCAAATGAGATACGGCTCTTCACATATACACGCTGCCAATAACCATGGAGCATAACTATAGATGTGCACGTAAGGCACTGAAACAAGGGTCTCTAACGATAACCTTATTCTGAAAAGTGCAGTCAAATGAGAGACGAGTCTGAACAAAGACACACTACCAATAACAATGAAGCAGAAGTGCAGATGTGCCCGTAAGACAAAATACTACACAAATCTTTCCGCGACAAACTCGTAGGTATATTTATAACGTATCCACGCTTCACAGCTGGATCAAATAATATATAAAAACACTCCGTGTCATAAGATATGTTGCAAGTTAGCTAGTGACAGGATCTATTAAAGTGGATAACTAACACTGACAATCAATAAGCAAATATTGCTCAAGCTTTAACAAGCAGAATGGTTAGTGCAAAAATGTAAATGAAATATACTCGAAACGTCAATTTTGTTGGTTATGCTAATCAATAGAGTTCTCGATATAGTACTAAGTTTGCGACGCCAATTATTTAGCCTTACTTCGGGCATATGTAACAAATTGTACTGTATTGTAGAGATTTTACTGATAGCTCACTAACCATTAAATGCCATCGTAAACATTTATAAATTAGTGGTTGGAAAAAAAAAATAAAAGAAAACTTGGTGTTAATAATTTTATCATTGCCTGCATGTGAAGTTTTCGACAGACTAATAAATCAACGATATGGTTTATGAACCGACGGATACTAAGTAAGAGTTTTAATTGTTTTATATAGTGTCTATTACCTTTTCAATAAATACATCCGAAATTCTTGACTTTACTTCTTTATAAAAAAAACTATTTGCTAAGGCCGTACTGTATCCGAAATAATGCTTAGCATGCTTCACGCACATATGCCAGGTATGAAATAAATTGTTGACTTTACTTCTTTATAAAAAAAACTATTTGCTAAGGCCGTACTGTATCCGAAATAATGCTTAGCATGCTTCACGCACATTTGCCAGGTATGAAATAAAGAGCCACGGTGATTTTTTACGAAAAGAATTTGGCAAAAATTTGTTTCAATTCTTTATGTGCACATCTGCAGTTCTGCTTCATGGTCAGTGACTGTATGTTTACTACTCTCAGCATCTAGGGTTATGCCAGCCAATCGCAGACGTGTGGTGTCGCAGTAACTTTGTTCTGGTTGGCTCAGTCAGTTGAGCGACGCCTCTGCACAAATTTAGTCCGCCAATAAACACGAAGCAGAGCAGCAGATGTGTGCGCAAAGCATTGAAACAAATTGTTGTAATATTCTTTTCACCAAAAGTCATTGGCTGTAGGAATAAAGGGTATGCAATGTTTTATTATATGTAGAGATGATGATTTATCGCGGGAAAACTTGACTGTTTGCTGAATTTCAACACACGTTCAGTTTACCAGAAAATTACCGGCGTTCACTGTATGTGAAGCTGTTGCCCTATTTCACTGAGCCAATAAGAATACCGCTATTGTAATATTTGATGCCTGTTGTTGATCTGCAGATAGCTAGAGGCAATGATTTTTGGTGAAAAGAATTATGCAACATTTTGTTTCAATGCCCCACGTTCACATCTGCAGCTCTGGTACGTAGTTATTGGCAGTGTACATTCGTGTAGTGACGTCACTCATTTGACTGTGTCTGACGTACATCACCCAATCATATATGCTGCAAGAAACTACAGCGTTTTCAAAGGTATGTTGTGCCAAAACACTTTCACGATGTACCATTATCTCTAATTGCATGAAATTTTAACCCGGTACCTCAATATAAACTATTAACTGAAAGAATTTAGTGAAACAACGTGTTATTGCCAAATAGCTACAGCTGCCAACAAATATTGACAGTCTCGGCTGACTTTGAAGAACCTATGGGAACAAGCAACATAATTGTCTGCTCAAGCACGGTAATTGCAGTTAAGTAGTTGTGTAGGAAACAAGTTATTTTGCCCGGACGTGTAATAGGTCGTGTGCTGAGTCACCAATTAGAGGAACACGACAACACGTCATGGAAAGCTTAACAAACAGCGTGGCGATAAGGAAGGCAATCGGTGCACTTGCCAGACGGTTGGGGATGTTCAGTGGTCGTTGTTGACGAAGTCGCCAAAGGCGTTTCCGCGCCGTCCAACTGTTTGTTTTGCCTCCCGGAATCCTGACTCACTCGACATGAATCGCTCTCCCTGCCTCGATCTTGTTGGCATGTTCAAGACGCCAGAAGTATACAGTAAAGATGTAGGGTTGTGAGGGGCCCGCCCTGCCTACGTTGTTTCTGAACTACGTCACAGCGGGTTATAACAAAATTTTCGCGAAAATATTTTTTTGCACCAGCATATCCAATGTCTTTCTTGCACACTTGATTCATGGTTATCGGCAATGAGTCTTTCTGCAGAGACAACATTCATTTGATTATGCCAATAAGGTTAAGGTTACTGCAACTTCACACGTTAGTGATTTGTTGTTAAAACCCGAGACTTATGAAAGTAAAAAATTCAATCACTGTCCATGAAGCAGAACTACTTATCTACACACGTAAGGCATTGAAACAAGCTGGCCCGAAAATCGTGTGTTCCTAGTTACAAATCCGTGTATATTTTCAATACTATTTTACGTGTTCAAAATACTCATATCTAAGAAAAAAAAAACATTCCAGAGAGAAAAACTCTGAGATTGTAAAACATCACACGTGTTGGAAACGCAATTTCCAAGCTCTCCCGTGGCTATAAACGACGCAGCTATACCACAAAATGTATGTCTCAGTTTGATACGAAACTAAACTAAGATTCTGAAATGTACTTGACATTTCATCCAGTTATTAAATTTAAGGTTTTCCGCTGTATGTCCCATACTCCCCAAGGATACAACGAAAACACTGTGCACCATTTCAGCACCTTGACGTAGGAGCAATGAAGGACGAGGTGCGCGCGTCAGTGTAGTCCTTATCGCTTCTTCGGTTCTGAGCTTCAAACGCATAAAACAGCTTCAGTTAGGCGGCGGTATGGAGTTTATATAAATATCTGGATATGCTTATATAGAAAACATACGGCAAGAAACTAATAGTTAAATCGTCAGTTTTAACACCAACGAAAGTTAAATAATACATTTTCACGTCGATAAAGTAATTATCGGTGTTGGACTGGAATAATGACTGTATTTGAAATGAATGAATTGGTTTGTGGAGATACGCCATTGCTTAAGTTTTGTTGACAAAAAACTGTGCGTTGAGTGACGAGCAAGCCAAACATAATAATAGAATTCCAGATATATTCAGTCAAGTACAACGGCAAGACACGAACATTATCGTAACCTTGGCAACTCAAAATAAATGTAAATATTAAAGACGCGATAGAAGAGCACAAAATAGCTTGAAGTCCTAACTATGTAGGGTCTTAAAAAGTTCTCAATTGCCAGTGAGCAATCTGTCGTGAATACATTCCTACGGTGAAGATATTAAACGCAATACCACCAACATCTTAATGTCTTAGTAGTGTGGAATCATTAGGGCCCGGTAGATTTCGCGAAAAGTTTTTGCCCCACTTCGTTTCAATGTCTTACGTGTACACCTGCAGCTCAACTTTATGATTATTGACAGAGTGTTTTTGTGCAAAGTTGTTATTTATTAGACTGTGCCAATCAGTACATGGTTAACTGTGACATGTCACGTTTGTTATTTGCGGGTTTAACCTCCAGACGCTGTGTGTTACAGCATCCAATCACTGACCACGAAGCCGAGATGTAGGTGCGCACGTAAGACAACTGAAACAAAACGATGCAAAAATCTTATCGCGAAAACTACCGGGCCCTAGGAATCATGTATTGCAACTCATAACTGTCTTTCGCTAATGGAGATCCCCCCCTCTCCTTTTTTCCCGTGGAATATGACGAAAACTGCGTTTAATAAAACCACGATTATTTTTAAACCGTCTTTAGAGTGGTTCGAGATATCCGCCATACAAAAAAACTGCTTTGTATGTCTTTTTTTAAGGGCACGGAATCTGCTGGCCACTTGCACCGAGATATTTTTTTGTTCAATATGACTTCGACAGCGAGGTCAGTAAAGACGGTTACGCACAACTTTACACAATGATATGAACTTAGAAATGAGTCGACCATGGTCTACGTTTAGAGACCATCCCAGAATTCGCATGGAGCGATTTCGAGAAACCATGAAAAACAGAAATCAGAATGGCCGGTGTCGGGATTCGAACCCGGGTCCTCCCGAATTAGAGTCCAAATTAATTACATACATCAACTATCGTTGTGGATATTTTCTTTCTTGGAGGAACTGCTCTGAATTGCGTCATGTTGTCACTTACCTAACCCAACTGTGGCTTTGAATGGGTGACGTCATATGGCTTGTATGACGTCGGTGGAATTAAGTGGCGAGCTGTGAATGTTTACAGGTTGGAGCGGGCGCTAGTTCACGACCGTGTTTTCTGACGCCTGTGGTCGACGGCAATGGGCCGTGAAAGCACGTCGGTAAAGGTGACTTGCCAGAGTCGAGGCTGGTTTAGAGCGGGTTGTGTGAGGCTAGTTTCGCACAAGTGACGTCATCCGCGTAACTGCAAGTCTGCCGTTTGGTCGATGACGCCTTCGGCACGAAAACATACTAAGCAGCGGAGTACTAGCTGCAAAAACAAGTCATGTGTAGGGACAGAATTTATTTGCGAAAATATTTTTGCATCACTTTGTTTAAATGCCTTATGGGCACACCTGCAGCTGTGCTTCGTGGTTATTGGCTGTGTGTGTACAGAGTCGTTTTCCATTTGACTGCGCCAGTCACAATTAGTAGAGATGGTGGTGTATCTGACACAACGTAGCTGCCTGCAGACCAATAACAGGCATCAAATACTACAATGGCGGGATTCTTATTAGCTCAGTCAAATTGGGCAAAACCTTCGCGTACGAGCTAAAGCTAGTAATCTTCTGGTAAGCTGAATGTGCGTTGAAACCCAGCAAACAGTCAAGTTTTCCCGCGATAAACAACATCTCTAACCATAATTAAAAAGTAATGTTTGTTGTGACCTCCCACGCGAACGTTTTGGTACGGTACAATCTATACACTTTATATCTTAGGCTGCTTTGTTTATTTAAAAATTAGCAGGAAACTTGAAATTATCGTATCAGAAAAGCGTAACTACGGTTTAAAAAAGTACTTCCTTCCCGAACCTCCTGTAACTCTCATAGTCTTGGGGTTTTACCCGGAAATCACAGATGTGTAGTGTGGCACAGAGGCGTAGCGAAGAAGAGTGGGGTGGGAGCAGACGAGGGTTGTAACCCCCTTCACCCTTCACTAGCCATGTGAAAATTATATTTTCATTGCTAACATAAATTTTAACAACCAAAATTTTTAAATTTTTGTAGTACTGTAGTATAATAAACCGATTTGAGTTTACCATTTCCACTTCAAATGTAAAGTGTTTAAATTATAGCAAAAAATCTTCATTTGTACCACCCAAATTATCTTTGTATTGGTAAACACCCCTTCTCTCGGTAGTTCGTCAAAATTGTGTACACTCCCCCCACCCCAATCCCCCCAAACCGTAAAGAAATTTCTGGCTACGCCACTGGTATCGCAGTAACCTCATTCTAATTGGCACAGTCAAATATGCGACGTCTCTGCTCAATTAGGCTACACACTATAAAACTATTAGTAAATCTACCACACCTATGCGCATCAGGACTCTAAAGTAAGTTTGGTAAATTTTTTCCTCATACGTAAAGGTAGCGTTCTCTCACATCTTAGGCTACAATCAAATGTAGATGGTTGTTACCAGACTTGTAAAGTAACAATACTGATATATATTTACAAGCTGACATAAGTATCCCATACTGTGAAGGTCAAAAACGTATATTACTGTTTAGGAAGTTTTTTTTTTACAGCGTGCACTGTCAATAAACACGAAGGAGAGATGAAGATTTGCACAGAAGGTATTGAAAGAAGTTTGTGCCAAATTCATTTCACAAGAAATTCAGTGGTTCGAGCCATCTATCTGTTGTCCGGTTCCTCCTGTCCAACTCGCGCAACCGGGTGTCTTCGCCAGTTTCGCTGTGAGAGTCGGCCGATAACTCTCCCCAACCGATCCCAAACAACCGGGTGTCTTCGCCAGTTTCGCTGTGAGAGTCGGCAGATACCTCTCCCCAACCGATCCCAAACAACCGGGTGTTATCGCCAGTTTCACTGTGAGAGTCGGCAGATACCTCTCTCCAACCGATCCCAAACAAACGGGTGTCTTCGCCAGTTTCGCTGTGAGAGTCGGCAGATACCTCTCCCCAACCGATCTCAAACAACCGGGTGTCTTCGCCAGTTTCGCTGTGAGAGTCGGCAGATACCTCTCCCCAACCGATCCCAAACAACC
>PNEQ01022465.1:0-22957 GCA_003012365.1 Medauroidea extradentata
TGCGACATGCTCCTTCCACAACACTCAGGTTCTGACAGGCAATACGCCGCCACCGGTCATGACTCACGGATCCTAATAGCAGTAACAAGACGTCTCAAGTGTCAGCTGTCAAACGATACCAACTTCATTCCGTTTATCTTAAGTTTCATTTTTCGACTTTTGGCCAGCTTTTACGGCAAAATACTCCTCTGTGCGCCGTGCGGTAGGTTAACGAACGACGTGAGACTGAATGTTTTGACTTCGTTGGTTGGTAATCGATTAGAATCGATTGTTATCGCATTACTCTCCGACTGGAATAGTAACATAAAAGGCGCTCGTATTCAGACCCAAGGCTGTCGAAATGTTATAACATTTTGCTACAATCAAGCGTTTTGTAAGTACAAACATTCACTGCACAAATTTTTATTTCCTTTATTAAATTTCTAAAAATAAAAAAGTATAAAAGACAGAAAATGAAAAATGTGTATATTTTTTTAGTAATTAATTAATTTTATTAGTATATTTTTTTCCTTGGGTAATTAATTAGATATTTTTATTTCTTTTTTCATGGGCGTTATTTAATTATTTTTATTACTTTTTTCAGTGGTTCGTTACTTAATTATTTATATTTTTTAATAAAAACATAACGTTATGAGAGGATGGAAAAGGGTGAAGAGAAAATTTCTATTCATGAAATAAGATTTATTACTAAAAAAATTATAGTCCTCGACTCTAATGAGGTAGTACAGTGGTAAACATTAAGAGGGCGTGATACATAATTCAACGCTAAAAGCATCAATCTATAACTGTAGGTTTCTTGAAGCCAATTTGCAAAAATCAAACAATAGCAGCCCTAGACCATAGTTTTAGCCAACGTTTTAAACAAAATTGTTTCCAGTGTTACGAACTTCTGAGGCACAATCTCTGACGCCGGGACCTCGTGCATTTAACTGCGGCGCAAGACATCACGCGTAACGAATTAGTAATCTCTATATATAAAAATGAACACTGACTGACTCGCTGGCTGATTGATTGATTGACTGACTGACAGACATATCAAACTGCAGCCTAAACCACTGAACCTATAATCGTGAAAATTTTTGTGTGATTTCCCCTCAGGTCGTAGGCGAGCACTAAAAATGGATATTTCGAAATTCGACCGCTAAGGGAGTGAAAAAGGGTGAAATGTATTTCCGAAGGAACGTCGCTAGAGCTCGAACCCGACGGCCTATCGTCGTGATTTTTACTTTTATAGGACACTCATAAAAATGCATATTGGCCAATTTAAGGATTTTTCAAAATTCAACATTTAAGGGGGTGAAAAGACCTTAAATGTGTTTCCGATTAAGTATCGATGTCTATCGAATCCTTCGGTATAAAGAGTTGGTATTCACTTCAAAATATTTCTTACGTAAATACCCAAAAACGTGTTTTAGGATTTTTTCAAATTCGACCTCCAAGCAGTAAAAAGGGTCAAAATGTGTTTTTAATGAATCGTCTATATCTTTGAAACACAATTGGCTACCGTCGTGATTTTTACTTTAATTGGTTACGTATACAAATGTGTATGACAGGACTCCAAGACGGTTCTAAATTATTTAATTAAGTGGGTGAAAATACATCAAATGTGATTTCGAATATCCCTCCATATCTATCGAACCATTCGAGATATCGAAGTGCTCTTTGCTTTAAATTTATGCTTTGGTGAATTTCCCAAGTACCATTAAAATATATTTTCCGTATTCGACCCTAAAGAGGTTAAAAAAGTGGTAAAATGCGTTTTCGATTTACAGTTGATATATCGATCCATTGATTTTAACATAGCGACCGGATTTTGGTTTAAGATTAGTGCTTACTCAAATACCTAAAATATAATTTCATTAATTTTCGAAATTCGCCACCTAAGGAGGGGAAAAGGGGTGAAACATGGTGAAAAGTGTTTTCAATTAATCTTCGATATATCTTGAACCCAGCGGGCTATTGTTATGTTTTTCACATTCAAGGGACACCAGTAAAGTAGTTTAAAAACGTGATTTAAGGGTTTTTCGAAATTCACTCTCTTAGGTGGTGAAAAGACCTTGAATGTGTTTGAGATAAATCCTCGATATCTAACGAACCCGTCGAGATATACGGTAAATGTTTGCTTCAGGAGGATGGTTACAGAAATGATCGCAAAACGGTTTTATTTATTTATTTATTTTCGAAATTCGAACTCTCAGTACTGTGCAGTGGTCAAAGTGTTTTTTTTTAATTTATAATCGAATTTGATTCGACTTAACGGGCTAGCGTCGTGATTTGCACTTCAATTGGATACTTATACAAATGTCTAAGATGTGAATTTAAAATATTTTTAAATTCGACACCCAAAAGGGTGAAAAAACACAAAATTCGTTTTCCATCAACCCATGATGTCTATCAAACCAGTAGAGATATTTAGGTGTTGTTCGCGTCAGAGTGATGCTTACGTAATTATGTAAAAATTTAGGTTGGTTTTTTTATAAGATAACTTGATCATTAATAGTAAAACGAAGTTTGTAAACTTTTAAGGCAGAAGGTCCGAAAAGCAAGTACGAGCAGCGAGAGGTAACTTATACATGAGTTTCACTCAACAGTAACCTATCAATATGTGGTGTTGTACAACCTCTATGAGCCCAGGACGCGAATATTTTATTTTTTAAATTAAATTTTATTTTCATGAATTATTTCGACGTTCTGTTCTACGTTTCGGGATGTTCTGGGCTCGAATTCCGTTAAATACTGCATGCGAACGTTCAATTCTGACACTCAAAAACTGCAAGGCAGATCGAATTAGTGCAATTTACACGTAGCCGTTTAAAATGGGTAAAACTGATTATGCAGTTCACTTTCGAATTAGGTTCAGTACATATTTCTAGTCTGCCGAAGCCAATGGTTTCTTCGTAAGGGCGTTCACGTGGCAGAAATTTATAATTTTATATTTGCTTGGCATAGTGTTAGTTTTTTATACGTTACTTGTGACTACATTTTACACTTGTAGAAATTTTTTAGTTTTCATAGTTTTCCCATGGCGACACGTCAAAGTCAGAATTTGCAAGTTACAGGAATATAGGTTTAACAAAAACCAAGAGACTTACTCGAATGAAATAATTTACACTAAAATAAGATACTATGGACTATATGCTAAAAGATTTGAAAACACACAATGTAATTCCTTTGTACTTTTAAAAAAAGTCTGAAAATTACGAAAATGTATCCCAATTATGGAAATTAAAAAAAAAAAAGACAAAAAGACTTTGATTTACGTTTTTAAATTGTTTTTATCATATAGACCATGATATCAAATTTCAGTGTAAATTATTTCGTTCGAGTAAGTCATCTGGTTTTCGTTAAACCTATGTTCCTGTAACTTGCAAAATCTGACTTTGGCATGCTGCTATGGGTAAACCATGAGAGCTAAACAATGTCTACAAGTGGAAAATGTAGTCACAAGTAACGTCTTTAAAACTAACACTATGCCAAACAAATATAAAATTAAGAATTTTTGCCGCGCGAACACCCTTAAGAACGCTGGTTCCGTAAAAAGTCGTTATTTTATTTTTGTGTCAAACACTGTTCAACGTCTACACATAATATAACATGTAATTTCACCAAATAAAAAAAATTAGGCCCCATAGCTTTTTTTGCATAATCACTCATTTAAGTCATATAATTACCGTCACGGTGTAGCAAAAATGAAATAAAAGTTGTTAACTTACATAAACAAGATAATTTATGTTGCTACTAAATGCTATGAGAGATTCCAAGACACATTGGGCGTTACAAATGGATACATGTTTGTATTTTTTTTTTTCATGAATGTGAGTAAATTTTTGCTCAACGTTGGGTTGTGGCTGTTTCTGAAATTTTCGAAACTAAATTATGTCAAACACGGCATAAAATGCATTGATACAGTGACATTAGTTTCCTGTAATTTTAATTTTGTAAGTTATATTATAGGCTACTTCGCAACGGTCATTTTGTGACTTTGATGAGTGATTATGTATAAACTATGCGGCGTATTTTTTATTATTTGGGAAAATAACGTGTTATCTGATGTGTAAAATTTGAACAGTGTTTGACACCAGTATAAAAAAATTGAATTTTTACGGGTCCAGCTGCCTTGTGATTTTGCTGTTGATAGACGTTAAGTGTTCTGCGTATCTCGGGGATATCTGACGTAAGTAAGGGTAGGCATTTACTTGTTAAATTATACTAGGCGGGGCTGAGTCCGAAATACGTTTCATACACTAAGACGAGAATAATTCTGCTGAAGGAATAAAAAGGTCGGGGGAGAAATGTTTTCGTCTGTGTTTTACGGATGTATTTTGGGCATGAAAGAACTTATTATTTTGCTCATAGTTTTCAGGATATTGTAAAAAAAACAGCCTAAAAGATCCTATAACAATGTAGGCCGCACCGAGTTGAACGTAGATGTCAGTGGCAGCACATGTAGGTTCGACAGATACTGAGTTCCGCCAAGTATAATTTAACATGTAAATATTTAGCCTTGATTCGTTAAGGGCTTTCGGGTTAGAAGTCCTGATTATCTGTAAACTTCATTGGTCTTTGTAACGTTTCAATATATAATTTAAATTTCAACGAAATATTCTGAGCGCTTCTGCTGTCTGGCGCAAGTAGAATGACCTTGCACGTATGCTACAGCTTGTAACTTCATTGTGTATTGTATTACGAAATTAACTACGTTCGGTGATATAATTTCTGACAGTCTTTGTTTCCTGGACGTATAGCCTATTCCTACGCAACGATGTGGTGTAGACTATTTGTCTTCGTGCTATCGTACCATCTAATTTAGTGTGCTATTTGGCACCTGTTGGTTGGATACCATTTATTTAACATTTGTGTCCTTGTCATTGTTACATTTTTCT
This sequence comes from Medauroidea extradentata, assembly GCA_003012365.1. Classification (NCBI taxonomy): domain Eukaryota; kingdom Metazoa; phylum Arthropoda; class Insecta; order Phasmatodea; family Phasmatidae; genus Medauroidea; species Medauroidea extradentata. The sequence goes on from PNEQ01022465.1 coordinate 4,884, forward strand.
CTCTCCCTCCTCTTTTCCTTTCCTCCATTACTCCGGTGTTATTAATTTTAGCGTATGTTAGCGCTAGAGCTCTGTTCCCAGGAAACATTATATTTTATGTTCAATTGTCGGCTTTATAGTTCCTCTTCCAATTTTGCGCCAGTTTGTGAAGTGTGTTTATTTTTTAAATTTTTTTTTCAACATGACTTTTTTCTCTTGAATGGAATTGTTTTTAATTAATTATTTTTAATGGTTTTGCGGTGATGATTTTTTTATTTAATTATTTTCCTGTATCGATGTCAGCCCAGACAACTGAATGTTTTGAAACATCACATTGCAAATGGTATTTTTTTCACGTATAGTGGTATTTATTTCTGAGACTTATTTTTCAGGCGTGTGCCTAAAACTTGAAATACCAAGTGACCTCTCAATTTGCCAGTTAACCTTTGGACTTTCAAAGGGGACTGAATGTTTTAACAACGTTATAATAAAGGAATGTCGCACTGATAAGTGTTTGAACAGTAAATTTCTCCACCGAATGATTTATCAAATTTTATGTATTGCTCTATGTTCACTCGAGTAGATTCAGGTCGTGGTATAGGCATACGGAGCAAATAACCGGTATTAGGCATAACAAACCTTCCTAGTATTCGCCTGGAGTGATTTCGGAAAACCCTTGAAGATCGAAATCAGAATTTCCGTTCTGGAATGGAACCCAGGTATTTCCGAATGCGAGGCGAATGTTTTACCATTGCTCCGCCTCACTCGGTTAGCACCTCCTTGCTCGTAAATGTAACTAACTAGGCAACAGTATTTACTATGTGCTTGAAAAGCACTCAAAGTATTGTAAGATTATGTTGCAATGGCAGTCGTATACGTATTGTTTTATAGTATTGCTGGATATTCTTTGCAGCACTCCACAGCAGAATTTTTGGTACTTTTCATGAAAATGGCTGATTTTTAGATACCTGATTTCTTATCTACGATATAAGTGTGCAGACTCCTTGAATGAAAAGGCAGCGGAGCTGTACGGAATGCACGCAACCCGTTTTAAAAACCTTCCTTAACCGAAGCACGGTGGTCATATATTCGCTCGCATGCGACTGGTTTTTAAAAGTAACTCATTGTTAGCGGCATTGCGTCAGCGGGAATCCTCTTCCATAAATGTGAAGGTAGGAAGCCGAGAGCCACCAGCGGTGATTATTATTGATGGCTTTACGATAGAGGTTTGGTGGAAACGTGCCATGATGGATCCTCAAATTTAATACGGACGGGAGATGGGGTAGAAAATACACTGCCCTCAATTTTTGTTCGCAAATTTGTGCGGCCCATAAAAAAGTGGTCTCGTGGGTAGTAAAAATAAAACGCACTCTGAAAAATTTGCTGATGACAGCTAGTAATTAATTCCGTTAGCTTTTCTCTTTCTCTCTCTCTCTTTCTTTATGTCTCGTCTACAAACAGGCCGTTAGAGAAGGTACACGCAACTTCACACTACGACAAGAACTGAGAGAGGAATCGGCTATGGCCTTTTTTCAGTGGGATATCTCACCAGCTTTGGCTTGAAGCGATTTCGGGAAACATTGTGCGGTCAAAATCAGGATGGCCGGAGTCGGGACTTGAACACAGATTCTTCCGACTGCGGAGTCAACGTGTTACCGATGCGCTGCCTCACTCTGTAGCGGGCTTTTTGCTGGCCGTTCAGCTTGTAGGCTAAGTCGGTTAGCATGCGCAGTGTTTACACGATGCAATAATTAATCTGGTACAAGATCTGTCATGTCTAATTGCCGAAACAATCCCGTTGGAAAACATTTCACGCGGATATCCAACAACGATTTTTTTCTTTATAACAGACTGATTTATTTCGTCTGTTGATATGGAATAATTATCGTGTCAAAAAGTAATTGTCTGTTGCATTATTGTGCATAAATTCCTGTGTGGTTTATATGTGATATTTCTCTATGTCCACTGTGCATTCAGAATATCGGTTAATGAATGCTGTAAAACATGCCAAATTTATCTTCGCATACTTGTAACTAATATAGGCTGTGGTTAGTGACACTGTTTATTTTACTCGTCATTGAGGACTCGTATCATATAACCAATAGCAAACCCTTACGGAATCTCGCTGTACCTTGCCAGATCTATAACTGGAGCAGCAGCCAATGATCACTCTTGTCTTAGGCTACTTGTACATTGGCTGCTGCTCAGTGAGTGGCCAGTTTAACGTCTAACAAGGCATAGTGCAGTCAGTGGGGTGTTTTTATGTAGGTTTGTTACTGGTCCGACGTACTCGAGGACTTCTTTCATAAATGTTAGTCCAATAGTTAGAGTTCCCTTTTTGTTCAGGAGTTTGAAATCTAACTTATAGGGTCTCAAATTAATTCGTGAAATTTCCGGGTCTCGACCCGTTGTTAGAGACCTGAAAAAATTGTGTTTTATTTTGGTCCCAAGCTAGAATTTCAGCAACTGTAAGTTCGTGCCACTTTCACAATTGAGCCGGGACTTATTTGACACTTGCTGGAAGTCGCTTAGCCAATAGTACAGGAGCAACTAAATGCTTGCCCACATCATTGCGTCATCGAGCAGCCAGTGAGCAGGTAATGTCTGCATGAATACACATATGTTCTTGGAGGCTAGCCTACACGTCTGTGAACGCGCGAATTTTCCCGGTCTTTGCCCATTGGTTGCGCACTTATGGTCATACCAAGAGACCAGACAGTTTGGCGGGTTCACTGACTGTATGCTAGCCTCCACGAATATCTGTGTACTGAAGCAGACAATAGCTGCTTCTGGATTATTGGCTCCGTGTCCTCCAGGAGCTGTCAAGTTAGGCCAGAGCCAATTGCGAAGTTGACCCGAATCTACAGTTGTTTGATACCTACCTTATGCACAAATCAAAACGCGAATTCTTCAGGTCTGTACTCATACCATGTAATTAGGCTTGCATTTAGGTGCTTCTTTTATCATTGGCTGAGCGCCCTATGTGGGATGTCAAGTCAGAGCCAATAGCGAAGGCAACGTATTTTGCGTTTGTTTGAATTCTAGCATGGGCTCAGAAGATAATGCGGATTTTTCAGGACCCTAGCAATAAGGAAATAAAACAGTAGTACCGTGTATAGTTTCCGTGGTTGGGTTTTCCCCACACCTTTCTCCCTCCTGTGTAACACCGCCCCCCCTTCGCCAGCAGGATGTCCTGTACGAGCGAGTGCCGCTTGATCACGTACAAAGCGGGTGCGCGTAATGCCGTTCCAGCGAGGCCACTCGACGAGAATACGTGATGATGGACGCTGCCGATCAATGCTGGCCATCGGTGGACAACAGTACAGCCGGGCCGCACCTGACAGCGATACGCATGGACCCTTGTTTTCCGCGAAAATAATTTTACCTCTGTTTGTTTCAGTGCCTTACGTTCACACCTGTAGGGACCCCTGTTTTTTTGCAAAAATAATTTTACCCCACTTTGTTTCGGTGTCTTACGGGCACATCTGCCGTACTGCTTTGTGGTCAGCGATTGGTAGAGACTTGAAAAATTCGCGTTTTCTTTTATGCGCAAGCTAGAATTCCGACAACTATCACTTTCACAATTGGCCGTTGACGTACTCGACACTGTCTATAAGTAGCTGAGCCAATAATAAAACTGTAACTGAATACATGCCCATTTAAACTGTGTCAGCGAGCAGCTAGTAAACAGCTGATGTCTGCATGAATTCACAAATATTCTTGGAGACTAGCTTACGGGTCAGTGAACTCGCGAATTTTTCCGGTCGCTAGTGACTGGATATTCTAACTGTTACTAGTTTTGGGATTCTACTGGCAGATCACAGACGTATGGTGATGCAGGAACGTTATTGTAATTGGCTCAACCAAAATGAAATACGGCTCTTCACAAAGATACCCTACCAATAACCATGAAACAGTACTGCAGATGTGCACGTAAGGCACCGAAACACAGTAGGGCAAAATTATTTTCGCGATAAACACGGGTCCCTAGTCATACGCCATTGCTATAAATGATGGCTTATCGCGGGAAAACTTGACTGTTTGCTGGATTTCAACACACCAGCTTACCAAAATATTACTGGCTTTAACTTGTACCTGGAGCTGTTACCCTATTTGACTGAGCCAATAAGAATCCTGATAAGTAGGGCCACGATTTTTTCGCGAAAAGATTTTTGCCCCACTTTGTTTCAGTGTCTCTCGTGCACATCGGCAGTTCTGTTTCAAGGTTATTGGCAGCGTGTCTTTGTTCAGTCACGTTTCTCATTTGACTGCACCAATCAGAATAAGATTATTGTCACTCCGTACATCTATAATTTGCCAAGGCCAGTGGGCGTAAAATCATCCAATCACAGACGATGTAGCAGAGCTGCAGGTGTGCACATCACGCATCGAAACCAAATGTTGCAAAAATCTTTTCGCCATAAAATCGTGGCTCTACTGATATTGTAATATTGTATGCCTGTTATTGGTCTGCAGACAGATATGTTGTGTCACAAGTATATCACCGGATCATATATGTTGCAAGAAACTACAGCGTTTTCAAGGATATGTTGGCACAAAACATTTTCGCGATATAACATAATCTCTTGGACATTGCTAGAGACAGGTAAAATTCGCGGGTTCTCTGGCGTGTAGGCTAACCTCCAAGAATATGTGTGTACTCAAGCAGACAATATCTGCTCACTGGCACGCAATTAGTTGCTTCTTTTCTATTGGCTAAGCGACTTCCAGGACGTGTCAAACAAAGTCACGGGACAATTGTGAAAGTGGCCGGAACTTACAGTTGCTGGAATTGTAGCTTGAGGCCAAAACAAAACCCGTATTTTTCAGGTCCCAAGCCATTGCTGAAGATAGTGGAGAATTCCCGTTTTGTTAGTACAGGCTAGGACTCAAATAACTGTAAATTTTAGTCACTTTTGCAATTGGTACTTGCCTTTTTTGACTCCTCTTGGAGGTCGCTACACTCTAAAAAAAAAGTAATACGTGCGTCTAGAAGCGCTAAGAAAGTAGGTATAGTTCGAGATTATGGTATATCGCGAAAATGTTTTGTGTCAAGATAGCCTTGAAAACACTGACACAACGTAGCTGTCTGCAGACCAATACCAGGCATCCAATATTACAATATCGGGATTCTTATTGGCTCAGTCAACGAGGGCAACAGCTCCACGTACAAGCTAAAGCCAGTAATCTTCTGGTAAGCTGGGCGTGTATTGAAATCCATCAAACAGTCAACTTTTCCCGCGATAAACCATCATCTATAGGTATAGTAGAATAGTTTCCCAGACATCCATAGTAGCACTCCTAAACTGTTTTATAAAACAGTCAAATGTATACTAAAGTTACCAGACTTGTATTGCAACAACTGTAAAGGTTTGTATATTTACAAGACGGAAGTATAGTAACTGTTCCATTCTGCGTCTGGGATAATAACTTCCTAAACATTTTAGGAAGTTTTTTTACAGTGTAGACCAATAATGCAGCTAAATGCAGGACCAGCGGTGTGTTATCACTGTGTCGATGAGCAACCAATGAGCGACTATTGCTTTTTTGAGTACACAGATATTTTCGGAGGCTAGCATACACCGTAAATTTTTCTTGTCCCTTATACATCTAACCATTGCAGTGCGATGTCGTCACAGATAACCGAGAGCGAGGTAAAGGAAATAAAGTAAAAACAAGCCAGTTTGTCGTTAGTCAACATATACCTAAATAAATATAAAATAAAACACAAAACAGGATGACTGAACAGTGACGTCACTGACACAAGCCTAGACACAACGACGATACAGAAGAACACAGTATATTTTCTCAGCCGAGCTTGTCGCGACGTTTTGGGAGTAGACGCCTGCTCGCGTCTTCTGGCAGATTGTAAGGTTCAAATGTATCGAGGCGATTATAATAAATCACGAGGGTAGGCCGAGCTGAATAAAGTTTCCGCTTGAGGCGTGCAGACGGTTAACCCGAGTAGAATTTTAAAGCTCCTAATAGAGCGGCTATTCAGCCTATTCCTGGTTATCCTGCTCGAGATTAGGATTATCCGCGAGTCGAGCTGCTGTTGGTAGACGAAACACGTCAATTAGCGCAGGTAATTAAAAATTAAAAAATTAAAATTAAAATAAAAAAAAATTAAATAAAAATTAAAAAAAAAAAAAGTAAACGCAACAAATAACTTGAGCAAATTGATTCTGGTGAAAAATTTTGCAACACCTTGTTTCAGTGCTTTGCGTGCACCTTTGCAGCTGTGCTTCATTGTTATCAGCAAAATGTATTATTGCACAGACGTGGCTCATTTGACTGTGCCAAAAGGAACAAGGTTACTGCGACACCACACGTCTGTACTAGAACACTAGACACTGACAGTTAAAAACACCGCGTCACTAGAGCCACGATTTTATGGCGAAAATATTCTTGCAACATTTGGTTCCAGTGCGTTATGCGCACATCTGCAGCTCTTCCACGTCGTCTGTGATTGGATGATTTTACTCTTACTTACCTTGACAAATTACGGACGTACGTACAGAAAAAAACTGTTTTGTAGTGGCTACAAAATATTTTGTCAACATTTTTGTGGTGAACACCAAATATTTTGCAGTGTTCAGTGAATTGTTTGTTGGTGATTACAAAATAATAAACAATCTAACAAACAGTTTTGTAAAAACTGCAAAATATTTGGTATTCACCACAAAATTATTTGGTAGGGTCTAAATTGACAAAATATTTTGTAGCCTATACAAAACTGTTTTTTTTTTTGTGCTGAGTCATAATAATCTTAGTCTGATCGGTGCAGTCAAACGAGAGACGTGTGTGAACAAAGACACGCTGCTGACAGTAATCATATGAATCAAAGCTATCTATGTGCACGTGAGACACTGAAACAAAGTGGGGCAAAAATCTTTTCGCGACAAACTCATGCCCCTACGCATCACTGACAATGAGGCAGAGTTGCAGGTAAGGCATTGGATCGAATTGTTACAACGTTCTTTTCATCAAAACTCGCTGATCCTACTCACGCCACAACTAAGTGAAACTTGGATTCACTGTGTTCAATATATCGAAGAAAGAATCACGTAACGAATATTGTATGTAGAATAAATAGGGAACCCGTGTTTTTCGCGGAAAGAATTTTGCCTCACTTTGTTACGGTGCCTTAAGAGGGCGTGGTACATAATTCAACGCTAAAAGTGTTAATATATAACTTTAGGTTTTTTGAAGCCAATTTGCGAAAATTAAACAATAACAATCCTAAACAATAATTTTAGCCAACGTTTTAAACAAAATAGTTTCCAGTTTTACGAACTTCTGAGGCACAGTCTCTGACGCCGGAACCTCGAGCATTTAACTACGGCGCAAGAGATCACTCGTAACGAATTAGTAATTTTAGATAAATATTTTCTCATAAAGTTGGCAAATACCATTATCTAAGATTGTCATTGAGTATATTATCCACATTGGCTTCGAAAAAAGCGTAGAAATCAATTTATGTTTTCAGTGTTTGTTTATCTACCATGCACTCTTACATACACATCTGCAGTTCTGCTCCGTAGTCAGTGATTGGATATTTTAACTCTCGCGGTTCTTGGGATTCTTACGGCAAATCACAGACATGCGGTGTTGCAGGGATACGTTATTGTAATTGGTTCAGTCAAATGATTGCTATAAACACGCTGCCAATAACCATGAAACAGAACTGCTGATGTGCACGTAAGGAGCTGAAAAATTGTAGGGCACAATTCTTTTCGCGAAAAAAAAAAAAAAAAAAAAAAGGGGGGGGGGTCCATAAGACTAAATAAAATAGTGTGTAGAAAATGCATGCAGCGGTCGTCGCATTTAGTAAAATATTTATTCCCGCTGAAAATGATGAATTTACTGTATGCCGTGAGACATAACGGTCACGCGATTAAGCAAATATTCGTTAACTTCAGCAGGTTACTTGTAAACGCCCTCGAGCTGCGGGCGAGTGTGGCCTTGAACCTGGAGAAGAGAAGAGAAAGACTTGGCTTGGAGCGAAGGTAACAGCTTTCTCTATCTTATATAGTTCATCGGGGTCGCTCTTGATGTACAGTCACTCTCCGTAGAATCCTGGAGCATTGAGCGGTCCAAGAGAACAGCATTTCCGTGTTCCCTATTCCCGTCTTACCACTCCCGGATCTAGGGCGCAAGATAGGGCGTGTACTCCGGGCTGCATGCCAAAGGGGCGACATGTTGGCCCCACTCTTGTTTTATAACGTTACGACAGGGGAAAAAATATTCATATTTTAAGAGGAGACCTCGACTGGTGCATGGACGGCGTTGCAGCGTGTCACGCGTAGGCTATTCTTTTTTACGCGGAACCCCTTAACTTATTCTTATTACGTTTATCTACGAAAATAACACGAACTTGAAATTGTACTTCTACGTTTTCAAATATTCAGCATGATTGTTAGAAATATGATTTTCGGGCTTCTCAAAGTAGTTGAAAACGGGGGGGGGGGGTAGGGGTCACCGCTTAAAGTCCCGTAGGAAAAAAGACTACAAGGAAAGCCTTGCACGCCAGTTTGGCGCGCTGCGAATAGAGGCGATATACTTCTCGTCAAGCGTAGGACATTGGCTCTTATCGCTCGCTGTTCCCACGCGTCACAGTTGGAAATTCGACACCGGCGAAGTCAGTTGGCGAAATATCATAAATTGCAATTTTATATGTGTACAGAATAGTGTGTTAGTTTTGTATGCGCTACTTGGAAGGATATTTTAATGATAAAAAATAAGCTCAGCCAATTTTTTATAGTGGTAGACCTATTTCAAAGTTAAAACTTTCATGATTTTACTAAATGCACAACGTGAAAACCAATAAACAGAATGAATTGAAATCATTCACATTGAAACTACATATCAGGGGCTACGGCTAGAAGTATATGCGTCTTGTATTTAAAAACAAATGCAGAAAGTAGCAACATTTTGAATTTAGATTTTTTTTTTTGGAATATAAAAGTATGTTGTAATGGGTTTTTATATACGTGTAGCCTTATCTTGTGACTTGTTGTTTATTAAATGTTGCTATGTTTGTTGCTGTTCGCGGCGTGTATGAAGTAAAAACATGCAAATTTTGACTCTTGAACTCTACAATGGGAAATCTGGCTGACTTTTTTTTTGTAAGACATCTACAAACCGAACACAATTTTATACAAACATAAAATTATGCACTGAATAAAATACTTATTCGTCACTGCAAAATATTTTGTTAAAATGGACCTTACCAAATTTTTTTGTAGTGACCACAAAAATATTTTGCTGCCCCCAATAAAATTTTGCAGTGACTACAAAAAATTTTTTGTAACCACTACAAAAAAATTTGGTACGGTCCATTTTAACAAAATATTTTGCAGTGACTAATAAGTATTTTTTTCAGTGTGATTACTCCCCATTTGAACGCCCGTAAAAACTCTTAACTCAAATATTACTAGAGGTCGGGAAAATTCGCGGGTTCTATGACGTGTAGGCTAGCTTCCTTGAATATCTGTGAACTCAAGCAAACAGCAGTATGTTCATTAGCCTAGTTGCTCGCTGACACAGTCAAATGAGCCTGCATTTAGTTATATTGTATTATAGGGTCAGCGACTTACAGAAGTGGTAAGATAGACAAGCGCCAATTGCGAAAGTGGCACGCACCTATAGTAGTTTGAATCCTAGCTTGTTCCTAAAAGAAAACAAGCATTTTTCAGGTACATAATTACTAATAATGAAAGTGTAATAAGTTTTTGGCTGAGAAAACAGCCCATTACTGTTATTATGTAAAGAAAAGCTAACGTGTCTGCGTTTAATTTCATCTTATATTTGTAAAGAATACGTTTTTCACTGTCAAGTATGTATACTTTGCACCAGCATGGGTAAACTTTGCTCCATCCAAAAATATATATTTTTTATGTTGAGTTTTTAATGATTACTGGTAGTATTTGACATCAAATTAATTTTTAATACCCAGTCTTGATCCGTTTCCATTTCACCAAAGGTGTAAGCAAATATTATTCGTGGTGTTAAGTTACTCATGCTTGTGAAAAGTAGACCAACTTTACGGTAGAAAAAATTCAGTTATTAGTTTAGGACGTAAAATTAATATTAAGTTAGTATTAACTATGCTTTTCCCAGATTTATCTTGTGTTTAAATAAAATATGAAAAAAAAAAAAAAAGAGGGTGAGTGGTGAAATACTACCCCACGCTTTAAATGCGTTGCAGTGTGTTCGTAAACAGATTTTTTCTACGAAACTATTCCACGTGTTTCCATTGTGCCAACGTACGAAAAGAAAACAAACTTCAGACAAGGTCGGAACCTCATTATTAAGACACTGTTTCTAAGCCCTCCAACATGGCTAAAAACGGCCTTTTTAGACTGCCGTACTTCAAAATGTACTAACCGGTTGTATGTGAAACTCAGATTGCCACCTGCTTTGAACTTACTTGCAGACTTTCCACCATTAAAATTATATGATCACCGCTTAGTGTCCCATAGTACAAACAGTTCGGCGGGAAGCTTGCACGCTAGTTCAGCGCTTGGGTCGTTGAGGCGACGCGACGCGGCATTTTGATGCGCGCTTCAAGATCGACCTTACTGCTCCGTCGCTTTTGAATCTCTGAAGCGCGGGTGGCGGCGCCAATGCAACTGTAAAATCTGCCACCCTCTGCGTGACCTAAGTAAATCATGTTATTAACACCAACGAACGCGTATTTGATGGCATGTCAGCTTTTAACACGTAATAATTTATCTCGTATTAGCGACAAAATAAATATGAAGTAACCATACAGTATGCTTAATTTATAAAAGCGTAACATTGGGTATGTGTTCAATGAACTCTCCTTGTTTCCCCTCTTTTGTCCTCTCTCATAGTCATGGTAAAACCTGACTGACAGTTAAACCGATCTCACCGAGCGAGCACAGCAGGAAGCAGCAATCTGTATTTCCGTTTTACGCAATAGAACTGAATTCCTGCTGAAATTTCGGCTCTCGCCGACTATGTTCTCGCTGAGAAACAGTTCCACATTACTTTCTTATATGCATAACGGTTAAATATTTTCATATTTTCAATTTTGACAGTCAGGATTTGTTTTTTTGTCAGGCGATACTTCGAAGTTAATTTCAAAAATTCTCTAGGTAACGTCGTCTGAAAGACAAGCGACTGTGGTGATCACTTGACAGATAGATATTTAGCGTTGGTGAGGAATTACGTATGAAGTGAGAATGGAGCAGCGCCGGAATGGAAGGACGAAGGAAATCAGAGATCTCAGAGAAAATCCTCCGACTAGCGGCATTTCGGCACGATTCCCACATACAAATATCGAGGTCGACTTAAGTTGTGTTGGGAACTGTTTACTTTTAAAAATAATAACAACTTGATGGTGTTATTTCATTGTTTGAATTACGGTGTGAATGCGAATATCTTCACATATAATCTCTGTACGTAATATTGTGCCTTGTGTCTAGTGCGGAAACGGAATAGCCGGATGACATTCTGTACCCAACGTTCGTCCTTACAAACATATGCCTTTGTTTTTAGTTATTAGTCTTAAATGTTTGGTCGCTTTTCGGACATGTCGCTGTACCCCCCTCAGAAAGCTTTTTGAGAATGATCTGCTTGGAGTAATATTGTGCAGGTTGGGTACAAACGAAATTTCATGGTCTGGTGATTAACACGTAATAATTCGAAACGTCAACCTCGTATGACCCGTTGTTCAGCGTGTTCTTTATTTAGCATAGTGCTCAAGCAAATAGCTTACTACAGTAGAGTGATGCTCTTCCAACCGACCACCAAAACAATAAGATAGTTATTTATTAATTTTGTTATTGTTTGTTACTTGACAGGGCGTTAGCTCTACTTTCGTTCCCACGAGTTCGAATCAGCAACTGAAAAGAATTGATCCCTACCATCTAGGACTTATACGTATTTTCTCAATATCATATCAGCAGGACATCGATTACCTATTAACAGGTTTTATGGAAGTGCCGCGACCTTAATATCTTCGTAGTCTTGTAACGAGAAATAGCCGACTAGAAAAAAGTTATTATCTTACGTGAACGACTGCAATGGTCATTAAAGTAATGGACACTACGCCGTATGAGTTCCAAAATCTTTGTTCCCTGATTTATGAAGAAATCCATATTTCACAGCTGATATGTTCTTACTAGCCAGTGATAACATTGTACAATTACATTTGCGTAGAAAGTCGTGGCGGATGCGACGCTGCGTAGACGTGCGAATAACGGCGTTACCATAAGATTACGGGTACATAAGTTATACCTCGGATTTAACTTCGACGCTTCGTTCAGATTATATGTGATATTTTTGCTGAGTGTTTGCCCGCGGTAACCCAGAAGTCCTTTCTATCGATGCCCTTCGCTGGCGCCTTGTCCTCTGATTTACAGTCTGACGACCAAAGGCAGTTACACAATTCAAAACTTTAACACTTGACTTAACGAAGCTTTTAATGTGGAGTCCTACACAGTGCAGTCGGCAAAGCTAAATCCAAGTAGTTTTGACTTAACGTTTTCGGAAAACTGAAAACCTGAATTCAAAGCCAAGATCACCTATTGCAGAGAACCAATAGCTCAGTTTGTTATTCCGAATAGTATTTATTTTTAGGTATCGTTTTGTTATGCAGTACTGGGATTTCATAATGAATAGACGTGTCTTATATGTATTCAGAAAACCTTGCAAAAGGATTATTTAAGTATTCATAAGTTATCTGTAAGTTATGTCGATATGTGGCGTCGCTTAAATCTTCAAAATATTTAAAATTACGGCAGATGTTTTAATAATTACGATTTACTTTCGAATTATTTACGTATTATGCGATTTATATCAAATAATAATTTATGATAATATTTAAGTTTCGAAAAGAGATTCTTAGTAGTTTTTAAACTGCCGTATTGTGCATTGACGAAAAACTTAAAGTAACGGATACGTAAAATCAAATACTAAGTATTAATTTGTTCATATGCCTTAAAACTTCACCAAAACATAATATTGTTGTCAACGGTACTGCGTGTTGCTAGTTGGCTGTTATTTTTCAATTTCCCTCAAAAAACTTGTGATAAGGCGGGTCTTTCAGTAACCTCTCTCCCTCCTCCAGATACACGGGGGTGGTGATGATCATTTCCAACCAATCATAGCGCAGTATATTTCATCCGTTCGCAAAACACGCCGTTTAAACGAATTTATTATAGCAACAGATTTCACACTGTCGTAAATGAGCATTTTGCCATAATTGTTTCACATTAAGCGTTCAGCCATTATTACTAGTTACATTAAAACCACGTTGGAGGCTTGGCAACGTTTGAAGAATCTGTCGGGTAAGTGCGGTGACTCTTGGATTTAATCGAAAATTAACTTAATATTCTTTATTTAAGGCTATTCTTATGCGTATATCCAACTATTTCACGGATTTCGGATTTAAACGATATCATACATAGCATATCCGGCATGAAATAAAATATTCGTACAAACTTCATTGGGCAGTTATTGTACTGCTGGTTAGGGCGCTTCACGTATGTTTATTAGTAGTGCCAGTGGTTTTTGGTGAAAAGAATTCTGCAGCAACTTGTTTCAAAGCCTTGCGTGTTCACCTGCAACTCTGATTCGTGGTTATTGGCAGAATATAGTAGGACAGAGGCGTGTCTCATTTGACTGTACCAACCAGAACAATGTTATCGCGACACTACACATCTGTGATTTGCAGGTAGAACCCCGAGACGCCGAAAGTTAAAAACTTCCTATCACTGACCATGAAGCAGAGAAACAGGTGTTCGCATAAGGCATTGAAACAAATTGTTGCAGATTTCTTTTCACCAAAAATCACTGGCTCTACTTATTAGGTCGCTTTGTGTGCCATCCAACATCAGTGTGTTGGTAGGGGAAAACAAGGAAATGGGACAATAATTTACTACGGCCGGTACATGAGGAACCATCCCAGAATTAGTCAGTACTTGTTTCTGTGAACTGGGTCTGTACGTCTACATTCTACGTAATTATTAGAGACATGCACAATTCGCGTTATTATTTTGTAACAGACTAGACTTCGCTACGCTGTATCTACTTGAGCACAATCTGCAATATCACTGGTCACGAACCTATACATGTATGACTTTCTGCAGGAGGTTGGTAACTTTGCCGTTGAACTACTCGTTGCTGGTCAAATTTGTTTTCACGGCAGTTAAAGGTATGTCAATTTCGCAGATACATCCCAGGCCAGGTTGAACGCCAAAAATATATACTTCATAATCACGTGTGTTATTAGCTGGCGGCTGTCACGAAACGCATTTGACTACTGCAAGCCAGTAGTAAAGAAGGAAATGATTCATAGGAATCATAGAGCTATCGCTTGTATTGTTGAAGCCAATGAATAATCGACAGTATCCAGAGTGTGTACAGGACTGAGCAATCTAGGCTACTGCCAGATGAATCCGCGGAATTGACGTACCTCTAAGCATTGCCAGCCAATAAGTGACGTCGAACGAGCCTGCAGACGTTGGAAGTCTAACCCGCTACCAGAAAATAACGCGAATTTTGCATGTATGTAGTAATTATTTTTAAATTTTACCACACCGGTGTAAAGGAGTGTTAAGATATTAGATGGTAAAATTCAACGGTAGCGTTCTTACTCATTTAAGGAAATAATCAAATGCATGTAATTGTTACCAGGCTTGTCAGATTGTGTATAAGTTAAAGGCTTCCATGGCTAGAGACCAGCAAAATTCGTGTTTTATTTTGGGCGACAGCTAGGATTCAAACGATTGCGAAGTTCGTGTCATCTTATCAACTAGCCCTGGACTTATTTGACACCTCCTGGAATGGCGCTGTGCCGACAGTTAAGAAACAATGTAGGTCTAGTCATGTGGAAACACGGTGCCAGCTTCCAGCCAATGGGAGCTGTTGTCTGCTTGAATGCACTTATATTCTTGGAGGTTAGTCTACATACAGGTCAATGATCCCATGAATTATTCCCGTCTCTGACTATTTAGGAATATCTTGTTACAGTGTAGCGTTCTGTCAAAGAAGTTAGAGTGATGGGCGTACAAGTGAGGCTCGTGACCAGGGGATGCCGGAACTGCGACTGGTCTTCGCGGTCGAAGGGCGGGTCTGGCGAGCACTCCCCTGGGAGTGGGTCCAGGCGCGTTTTTCGCCGCCTGCTGAAGAAGAGAATCAAGGTCGCCCGACTGCTATAGCCGGCAGAAGACTTCCCATTCCCACGGCCCAGTGAATTACCTCCTCCCGCTCTGGAAATACCGGAATATTACACACAGACCTGCCAATTAGCTTCCTTCCAGCGCCCACGCTCGACTGCATCTCCGCCGACGACGGCTCGCACTTGAAATTTTGACGAACTCTAGCGCATGTAAGTTGATAATTTGCCGGTAAGATTTTTGGAATAGTTGTGAAATGGGAGTGCATCGCTGGATGTCTGTCAAAGAAAAATAACGAGAGTAAGAAAACTAAACAAGCAGGGTAGGCCTATGCTTTAGTCAACAGGATACGTGTTTAACATAAATTTCATAAATGGATTCGGCTCTAATAAAACAAGGAGAGGAAAATAAGAAAAAATAAGAAATGTAAAATCAGGCACCATCTATGCAGACAAGCCTCAAACCTGTGTCGTTTGCCGAGTACTAATTTTTTTCGTATTTGGCTGTCCTTGCTTTATTTCACCCGATTACATTTATGCAATTTATGTTGTGTATGTATCCTGTTGACTATATCATACATACCCTGCTTATTTATGTTTTTCTATTGTCTAGTTTGTTTGACAGACATCTTCATCGCAATGGAGTATGTAAAAAAAATTCATCCAGTAATTTGACGGTGTTATGAATCACACGGCTACGCATCAGATGGTAGTAGTTTTAGGTCAAATATGCTCAAAGTTTTATAGATTTAAAACTGTCTTAAGAACATAATAAGGGCTTCAAAACTTTTTGTACGGCTGTTTCAAAGCTGAAAGTCTTTCATACTTAACTGACAGTTGGCGCATAGCCGTTTGATGCCTCGCAACGCTTCTCATCGTCCGATACGCCGATAGGTATGCTGATAAAATGTTTTATAGTGAACTTAATTCATCCGTACGATAATTACTTTTTTTTTCTTCAAAGTATACAAGACATTTTGAAAATCCTGCTGTCAGTATGCGAGAACGTACCGTGTCGCGAGTAAATCATAGAACAATGTTTTTTTTTTTGTTTGCAGAAGAGGGCGATATGAATTTCATTTCCTCCAAAAAATATTACTAATAAGTAAATCAAGTCGACTGTTCCATCGCTGGTTTACATTTAAATTTCTTTGTTCGTTATTACTTCCTGATTTGTTACAAAATGTTTCCAGTAGGTCAGTTCGTTTGGAGTCCCATTTATTTGTCTAGAGTATTGCTTCTTGATTTAAGTAAATTAGTCCAGCGCTGGTTTGCAGTCCCGGTTGCTAGATGTTGAGGGGTGACATGATGTGAGTATGACGTGTTTGTAGCAGGTAATTATAAATTCGTTTCTAGGAGTTAATAAGTCGCACGTTTAGCTTAGTGCTGATGGCTGAAGCGTGTGTTCGTAATTCAGCGCTGTACATCAATGTTTTAGCTGCTGTAATTACTGTAAGTAGTGTGTAGAGGAACTACTGGAGGGCACTGCGGCAACGCCGAGTGCTCTCGTAGTCGTCACACGTGCGTGCAGAGAATCAATAACACCACGGCCATTGTTTGAAGCTGTGCCCTCAGACAAGACTTACTTCAACTGCGCGCTCATTAGCTTATTACAGTCGGTAGGTCGCACCTTGTACGTCGCTGTCCTTGCCCGTTCTTACGCCTACAGAGGAATACAAATTTAACCTCTGCGACTGTCGCGCACATTTATCCAACACACACTCCGCTTTGTTGGTTTGCTGTGCCCAACCTTCCATATCCTTCTTCTTTTAGTAATCTCATGGCCGCAATCACAGCCATGACACCAGACAACCCTCACTGTAAAAAAAGTTAGTAATATTACTCATCATATGTATGGTAATATTCCCCAACCTTGAGAGGGAAATCTGATTTCCGAATATGTGTGGAAATTTTCGCAAGGTAGTGTATCCGCTACACAAACCACTCGGAAGTTTCGCTCGCGCGTTATGTCAAATTGTCCTAGAGGGCTGCGCCAATATGTAATGAAAAAATACATTACCAGTTGAGTAGCTTTCGTTGACATGTATTGAGTAATTTTCCCTCACTTGTAGAGGTAATTAGCTTCCATTACACGTAGAGTAAATTTACCTCAACTTTTTTTACATTGTGTTAAGGCATCGCTCTTTAGTTTTACAGTGGTTTCGAAAAATATTTTTTAAAACATAAATGAATACATATATCAAAAATTCATTCTTACAGTTTTAACACTTTTATATCGTCGTTTGTATCAGAATTTTTCTGTTGCAATACACCAAACGGATTTTTAGATTTTCGCTCCTTAAATAGCACATTCTTTGTTGTAAAAATAAGCCAAAATAAAGCAAAAAGGTATATTATTAAAAAAAAAAAAAAAAAAAAAGTTCTGGCAAAATTGTGTATCGTATGACTGTACACTGTCTGTAATTTTTCAAAGTATTTCGTTAAAATGTTCGAGTTATTTGAAATTGTTTCAAATAAAAGAAAGACCATGACATTAAGAGTTAGTGGACGCCAGATTTTTTATTATCCTATATATAGATACAGCACCGTGAAAAATTCATTTCTAGTGCTTTTGAGGAGCTTGGAAATCACGTTTTTAATTTACGGACTGTATTTTTTTTAATCGTAGGAACACAGAGTGAAGTGTGTCATGTTTTCGTAGACAAACGTATTGGAAAATTTTTCAATAGTTACACAAGAAAAAATAGTTTCGTACAACGCTACAGCACGACTCACGCGCCAGGTCCACTAACTCTTAAGGTAGGGCATCAGTCGCCATATTAAATTATTTTATTATTTTAGTTTTTTTTTTTAAATTATTTGCGTAAAAGTTAAAAATTGGTGACTATAGCGTGAATTGTATCTGTCTTGCGCTATAGAACAACACACACTGTACAAAAAACTTCCTGAGCAGTATGGGAAGATTTTCACCAACACGTAATACATC
>PNEQ01022465.1:23057-42117 GCA_003012365.1 Medauroidea extradentata
CATAAATAAGCAGAGTATGCTTTAGTCATCAGGATACATACACAACATGAAATTCCAAAACTGGAATCTGGTCAGATAAAACAAGGAAACAAACAGAAAAAACCTAGGTTGACATGCGACACAACGATGAGACGAAACAAAAACACAAACAGAATTACAGCAAACGACACAACGATGAGACTAAACAAAACACAAAGATCTTTGTATTGGAATTTCATGTTGTGTATGTATCCTGATGACTAAAGCATACTCTGCTTATTTATGTTTTCTTGTCGTATTTTTACTTTTAGTTTTCTTGTGACAGTCATTTATTTCGCAATGGAGTATGTCCATACAAATAAATCCAGTCATGAACTCCCATTGCACAGTTCTTTCAAAGATCACGTAATACATCACTTCACGAGGATATTAAAGATGACTAAATACGTCGAAGATATCAAATGACATATGACTTGAAGTAAGAATTTGTACGAGTTACCGTTTATGTGGTTCGACCCGCATTTCATGAGGTGGTCATGACTAGCGATACAGTTGATCAGGAGGTTTTCTCGGGGATCTTTAGTTTCGCCCTCCCTTTCATTCCTCATATCGTCCCACCCAAGAACTGTCATTGTCACTGTCATTGTCGTATGAAGAGATATCTCAACCAGTTTTCCCACAATAATGGCATTTCAAAGTCAAAATTTGCATATTTTTCTTCATACAAATCTTGAAAACCAGTAAACATAATGAAATGGAAACAAATTATATCAACAGTACGGCTTGAAACATATAAAAAATATTTTTTGTACTTAAAAAATAGTTGTTAAAAATAACAAAAAATTAAAAAAAATTTGAAAAAAATTTTTAGATACAATTTTTTTTGTACTGGGTTTTTATATGATTCAAGCCGTACACTGTGACATGTAGTTTTGATGTGATTTTTCCCCATTTCATTACGTTTTTTTTGTATCAAGGAAAAATATGCAAATTTTTCTTTCATATGTCACAATGGGAAAACTGGCTGAGCTATTTTTTATTTTTTCGTAAGAGGAAACGTAATCCCAAGTAACGCCTATAAAACTAACACTATTTCATACAAACATAAAAGTGTAATTTTCCCCCACTTTGGACACCCATTAAGTTCAATGTGAAATTTTTCGTTCTACTAGACGAGATGAATGCTCCCACAAAATATTGACTTGCAATGTTGTAACATTCTATACAAGTAATGCCATACGATAAATAAACAAATTACATAACTTTAAAAAGTTAATGTCTAAAGATGTAATAGCTCGATTTTTTGTATTTATTTTATGTTTGGGTATCCTTAAAAAGCAGTGATGGATTTAGAAACATTTTTTTTGGGGGGGAAGGGGACTTATTTTATTTTATGTATTGTAAAAAATACCAGCCATCTCAAAAGTGTGGTTGTTTACAGTTTACAGTGGAACACATTAAATGTACAGTACTTGGATATCATAGAACATAACTCCAGTTTCCTTGAAGTGACTGAACATACTTTGGCTACATAATGTTCAACACGATTTGGGGAGGGGGGGTGGCCTTCAGCCCGGAAGTCTTCCCCCTTAAATCGGCCACTGTTAAAAGTGCTTACTTTGCTGTGAATTGCCTACAAAATGTACGCATCATAGCTAACATAATATGTAATATCTTTAAGTATAGCAGGTACAAAAATGTGTTAAATAAAAAATTTTAATATTTTGTAGTATATACGAATGGACTGTTTGCATTCGTAAAGAAGAGTGTTATGTCTCGAGCAGTGACGTGTGGGGTTACACACGATTTAAACACGCCAACCTGCCTTGTCTTTGCCCAACCGTGACTTGTTCAAGAGTGTTACTGGTAGGCGTGACAAGCTGTGACACTTAAGCCCTTGTTGCTTTATCGAAAAACACAGTACCGCCATTTACCCGTGGGCTTTCCCCGCGGCTACGAACGATGGTTGTTTGTTTTACGTGAAAGGACAGAATAGATGATTCAGCGATTTTTTCTTTTTTCTTTTTTTTTTTTTGCTGGCCGCAGGGTTGCGTTCCCATCCATGTCCCTCGTTCTTTCTGAAACAATGCGTAGTCAGTGTATACACAGAATTGCTATGTTTTCTTTTAGAGTCAACCGTCTGAACAAAGATAAAATCTTGCGTATAAAAACGTATCGTTCTGTACACTCAGATGACTTTTCTATGGGAAAGATGATAATAATTTATCGCTGTAAAGTTTTAGGTTAAAATTTGAATCTTTAGTAAAATAGAAATCACAAAAATAAGGGCAAGTCCAGCGTTTGCAATTTTACATTTTCATATTTGTATAATTACGAGTAACCCTAAATACTGAATATTGATCTACTGAAATATCACGCGTACTTCACGATATTCGGCTTAATGCTGAGTAAATTTTGAAAGTGGTTTTTAATGCACACATCGGTTTATTTAAGATTCTTGAGTCATATTAAAAATGGCAACGTTTTTAAACTTCCATGCCGTATTTTGGACAATTAAGTCGCTATTTATTTGCATATTAAGGTCTGTTCCTACCGCATTAAATTACGGAGTTGGGACAAAGACGATGACGGAAGAAGCGCGGTTGAAAGTTGATAAGACTACAAGTTCCTATTTACACTGTTTTTTTTTCCTTCGAATTTGTTTTGCCCCTAAAAGGGAGCAGATACATAAATTTATTAGGAATTGTTTTACTATGTAGAGTTATTTTTCAAAATTAAAAAGTTTTATAATTTTAGCTAATCAAAAAGTTTTAAGAAAATTCCTGTAAGTGGATAACTAGACAAAAGTACATTTTTTTATTAAGGAGAAGTGTTAGACAATTTTGTTGTATTTTCAGTTTTTGAGCCATAACATTTATTCAAATTATATTATCATAATTTTCTCTTCGACAAAGCATAGGATATATTCTAGGTAAACTGCTTGATACAAATTATTATGAAATATATTAATTTGTCATCCAGAATCATTGTAGAAGAATTATAGCTTATTTTTAAAGAATTCTCTTGCAATGATTCTTCATGGCAAATTAATGAAAGATTCCATTATTATTTGTATCAAGCAGTTTACCAAGAATATAGCGTATGCTTTATCGAAGAGAAAATTTTGATAAATAAGTTTGAATAAATGTTACGGCTTAAAAAAAAAAAAAAAAAAAAATTGTGTACTCCTCCTTAGCAAATTTGCACGCCACAGTAAAAAGAATTTTCATCAAATTGATGTAACGGTTTTATGATATCCGCTCATTTTAAGATTTAAAAAATAATTTTCTGAAGAACATTGTAAATAGGAACTCAACTCTTGGCTTTAAATGCTAATGGAAAGCTAACCGAGTCAACGCTGCAAAGAAACTGTAACTTAATGCTAGAAAATTATCGTAAAACTTGAAAAAAATAGAGCCATTTAGAAAAAAAACTACGCATTTATTAATAGGTGACTTCAATTTTATGGATACTTAAAAATCATAGTTTTTAAGAATCATTTTTGTGTTTCTTGTCCTCAGCTCCTTTTCCGAGCAAAAAAGGAATAACAAATGTAATCGAAAAGTGAAACGTGTTACATATGTGCGTGTGGCTATTACGAGAAGTGTATTTTTTTTTCGTACATTAACACATTGGGGACATGTGGGATTAAAAAAAAAAAAAAAAAAAAAAAAAACGAACACACTGCAACGCACTTTAATGGCGTACGTGTTAGGCGGCGCACTTACGGTCCTGTTCACGTTTTTAGTGTAGGAAGTAGTAAATGTGGTATTTTCTTTCTCCACTCACTCATTTCGCAGTTAGTTAACCACCACGTGCTCGTTATTTCGTTTATTTTCGTGTCGTGTTGTGACGCGCACTGATTTGCCCTCCTTGTTCCTCTCTCTCTCTCTCTCTCTCTCTCTCTCTCTCTCTCTCTCTCTCTATTCTTCTAGTTCTCATTTTTCTATTTCGTGCCTCGGTGCAACTTGGCCGCTTCTTGCGCCGTAACGGCGGAAGTCGGGTTCTCTTCGGCGGGAATTCCATCAACAGTTGCCATAACGTCATTTCCCGCCGTGGAAAAAAAATCCTTGTTTACCGACCATCAACCAGTCGTATTTATTCTGTTGCAGCCCATAAACACTCTTCTGACTTAGCTAGGTTCCGTGGGCGCATTATAATCTTATTTGCCACAATCGATAAAAAATGTAAAAAAAATTACAAATTTCAGAAGTATGTATATAAAAAAATCCTTCAATGTTTTGTAACGGATTTTAAAACATGTGAAGCATTAGGCCGTGACATTTTTAAATGTGATTTTTTTTTTAAATTTAATTATGTTAATTTTTTTTGCGGCACCTACTGGCGCATCAAGTGTTATGTCCCCGCAACTATAAAACACGTGAGTAGGCTAAAACACGAAATTTAGAGTGTAAAAACAATTTGTTGATTGTTTCTAATAATTCTTTCTTTATTACTTATCGAGACAATGAGTGTACATCCATTATGTGACTTCACCGGCCGCTACCGGGAATGAGCCTTTTCTTTCATATAAAATGCCTGAGAATCTGGCCGGCCCGATTCTATAGCCATGGGCATAAAAGAAGTAGCAGAAATTAGGCATCGTGTGAGGCGGGCTTATAGGAACCACCCAAAAATTCGCTTGGCGTGATTTCGGAAGTACTGGCTGGCCACGACGGCCATCGGTGTTCTTCGCTGACCATTATCTGCCGCGAGCGGAAGCTGCCAAGGTGCCGTGGTGAATGTCCACTTCCGGCCGGCGGAATTCTGTGGTTCTTCAGCTCGTCTCCTGCCCGGTAGTTCTCGCCAGCGGACGTGCTCTAAGGGGATACAATACGAGAACTATACAGGAGTTTACACTATTAAAAACTTAAGAAGTAAGCAGTAGAGTTGCAAAAATTGAGCGCACATAATAGCGAGATTACTGCCTTAGTTCAGCCAGTAGGAACAGACTTTGGATTTTGTATTTTTGCTGTATTGTTTATACCGAAGACTGTACTTTGAATTAAAATTAGAAAAATAATGATAAATAATCATTGCGAGGCATATAAACGAGGTTATTCTAGTATTTACGATTAAAAACTTAAATTACATGGCAATTTGCATTTCTTTTCTTAAAAAGTACTCCTCCTTGTTTGAACTTTATGGGCTACAGCAAGATGGTTGTTATTGAGTGAAATACGAGTGGCTTCGTGGGAATACGGACCTTTACTCTGATTGGTTGAACTTACGATTTCCACTGTCGAACTTAAGATGTAGGCAATAACAATTAAATTGTGTATGTTTCGGTTGAAATAAATGTGGTGGAAAAAATTCTAAGACCTGCTGCTTAAGTCTAAATGATGAGGTTTTTATTTGTGCAAACCCCTTAAGGCCATGCCTGGTAGTTTTGCAGTGATTTCGAAAATAATTTTTTCCAAAATGAACTAATATCTCTATCACAAAATCGCTACATTGTTTTGTCACTAATACATCAAAGTTTCTATCTGAATTTTTCCGTTGCAATGAACACAATGGATTTTTAGATTCTTGCACCCAAAGTATCACATATTTTAGAATGAAAATGAGCCAAAATGGCACAAAATATTTTTTTTTTACTGGCAAACGACTCATTTTTTTAAAGCCTACATATAATTGTGCATAGTATGACTTCACACGCTCTCAATTTTTTTCAACCCATTTGGTTGAAAACTTTTTGAGTTTTTTGCACCAACGTGAAAAAAAAAACTACCGGGAATGGCCTTAAGACCACAAGTACCTTATTTTCACCGGACACGCTCGAAGTTGGCAGGAATTCTGTCTACAGAACTTCCATCAGAACACGAAATTGAATAAAATACTGTGAGGCGTCGCCAGCATTGTCAGTTGCTGTTTGCATAATATACTTTTGTTATTACATTAATATTTTTTAAACAACTAATGAAATGTACAATTTTTTTATTACATGTGTTAGTGTAGATACATAATTTCAGTGTGTTATTTCATTAAAGCATTCATTTTCTGTTGCATACATCTGCGAATACCAACTACTCCGAGTATTCGGTAAAGATTCATTTGACCTTATTGAGTGGAGGTCATTGGTGCATGGAAAACAGAAAAATGGTTAAACTGCATATGCTTACATTTAGAGAGGCTACGGTGTTTACCTGGATAATGTTACATGTCCTGACACAAAAATTGGTAGTTGCTGATGCTTTTTGAGGCGTTTGTGAGGAATTTTGAAGTGCATGCACCTTTCAGAATGCCGGTTCGTGAGCACGTGCTTTATGTGATATGAGTGACGAAGATAGCGAAAATAAAAGTTTTACTTGAAGTACCTATCAGTAGCCTATTTACCTACAGTGAAAATATATTTTGAACCGAAAATGTTCGATTTGATGCAATACGTCGCAAATGTCGATAAATTATTTTAGTAAGGCTGGGATGCATTTGTATGGTGGCTAGGTTTAAAAATGCATTTCAAAATTTTTTCAGTATTAATTTTTTTATTTTATTAGATTGGTGTGCATTATAGAATAATTGCACAATATTGGGTTGGTTTTCAGTTTATTTTGGAAATTTAAAACGGCAGGTGAGTTTTATGAAGGGTTGAGATAGACAGATATAGGCAGGTGCACTACGTGGTGGTTTTTATAGTTTTTTTTTTTTTTTGACGCAGCTAGATTACGGAAGGCCTGGGCTGACCGAGAATGGTGGTGTGGTTTAGCAGGCCAATTAGGAGCTGGAGAAGGTTTTGTGATTCTTCCGAGCGTTCAGTTTCAGTCTCTGTGATTCTTCCGAGCGTTCAGTTTCAGTCTCGTCAAGGTTGTTGAACGAGGCGAGCATGGAGAGCTTTTTTTGTTTGCATTTGTCACGTCCGAGTAAAGATGGTTTGATAAGTTCGTCGCAGTTTTTTTTTTTTTTTCATGGCAGGTTTGGTGTTGTAAGAAATCTTTGTGGTGCTAAAATAATGTCGGAAAGAAATAAACGGACGTAAATTGTTTGCTCGGCAGTAATGTTATTCTTTGTAACGAACCCTGAGGTTATGCATTTGGTATGGTGGAATTCTTATGCTCTCCACTGAGTCTGTTGGCGGGAATCATCTTAAGCATTGCTAAGCTGAAACGAGACAACCTCCAACCATGCATCATCAACAAAAAGCCTTTTCGCCATGATGTGACGCCCAAAATGTTGGCTTCAACTACGTCACAAGCCGTCTCCTGACAGTTCTTACTTCAATGTCTATATTTATCTGTGGTGACGGCACAGGCAACGTGCTGGGATTCACCGACGGACGTTCGCCGTGGCGTGCACTAGAAGCCATCACTGGGGCCGGTACCTGATTTTCCAGTTCCCGCGAGCTGCCGTGGGTTTTTTTATTCCCTTGTCTTTATTACCGCCGGCCACGTAGACTGGCAGTCTGATCACGTCAGTAGTCGCGTAACGGGGCACCAGCCACGTAGGAAGGATGTTGCGAATTTTTTATGTTTGATTTCCGTTCTTAGTTCACGGTTGACGTACTATAAAAAAAAACTGATTTTTTTTTCTGCTCGTCGTGTTGGCCACATGCGCAGATCGCATTTCCGAATATAATGAGTGATGTCGAGGCTTCTATGAATTGCCGATATGGAGTGTGAAATATGGAATCTAATAGCTTCGTAAGAATAACTATTGGGATGGTGTAGTTGACCCTTCTAAAACAAGAACAGTGACTACAAACTGAAGAATGACAAGAAGCCATGCTTTAAACCCTTCCATTTTTCCAAAATAGCATCATGTACCAGACGCAATTAATGTGCTTTACATAAACATGCCTTGCATAATTTTGCATTACTATATATTTTAACAAGCATATAAACTTATTCGCATTTAGTTTCACAGTTTTGCACCTAGGGTATGCTGCCACCAATCACCCTTCTGCATTCCCAACCACCTTCATCAACTTCTGATTGAATATATAGTACGTGTAGTTGGTTTGCTGCTAGCCACAAGAAATTTAGCATTCATAAATTATGTGTGCGTATCCCATGACTACTAGAATTTATACAAAATAAATCAACTGTATCTAACAATACCATTGTGTCTTAGTATTTAAATGCACCTATAACACGTAAATATAGTATTACTGTACAGTTGTTTTTATAGCTTATACGTACGCACTGTGTGGCATATAAAATACAAATCGTGTTGCAAGACCTTAACTACCCATAACTATTGTTTTATTTCACTGTGTAATGTTTCAGATTCAAATTTAGTCATTTACGCTTGTTACCTCCTCCTCCTCCTCTTCCGTTTCTCTATGCTTAGTACAATTCAGTATGTAGTATGAATGGATTTAAGCATTTTATCCATAAATCATTTCTCAGTAAAGTACTAAAAGAAGAATTTTTCATGTATAAAAATGGATAACGTTGTTTTAATGCACCTATATGTGCGAATGGAACTAAAGTTTGTTAAAATGTGAAAAATTCAGTTTTTTAATACCGTATATTATTTTTTTTAGTAAAATTATGTAGTATAGCAAACATATTTTTAGGAAACCTGTAAGGTGCAAAAATTAAGTAGCGTTTCCAAAAATATATATATAAGAAAATTACAATAAACTGTTTGAAACCATGTATAATTGTTGCTGTATCTGTATTCTTCAGAGCAAAGTCATGTAAAGTTTACTTTAAGACTATTATTTGTGTGGTTACAATTTTTTCGGAAACTTGTTTAAAAAATGGAATATTTATAAATTATGTAGTTTCTAACTCATTGTATTTTTTTGTACATTAGGAAAAAGTAGCAGTTTCTCTAAAGTCTGTTATAAATGTTGAAACTAGTTTTATGGAATGTATTTTCTTAATTTATGTCGTGCGTTCTTTAGAAATGTACATTTTGTTAAGGTTTGGAAATGACACGTTAAAATGTAGTTGTATTACTTACATACATATTAACATATGTTGTTTGGGCCTATATAGATGTTTGGAAGCCTACGACGTAATTCTTGTGACACGGAAACAAAAAATTTACGATTTACTAAACTTGGGCAAGAAAACATTGAAATTAAAAAATTACTAAACACAAGAGAGAAAATTGCATTGCGTTTGCATTATATTCTCGTCATCTTTAACTCAATTTAAACTTTCTTTAGCTGTCTATCATTACTAACCCATAAATTTTACCTGTGTACTATAGGATGTTATATTACTATTTTTGTTACAACAAAACTGAAGTAGTAAACTGTCTCTGTCTTATCTGAACTGTAGAATGTACATTATAACATAATTTCGATGTAATTACTATTTTAGAAATAAAGCAAGAACTAAACCGAACAACCAAAATCATGTTGATAGTTGAATGTAAAGGTTATTTTTAACTTCAAAACTTGCATCAGAAGCACTGTAGCATGTAATCTTCGCTCTTGAGTCAATTATTGAAGATTAAATTATACGCCTGACAGTCCATCTAGAATATTACAATAAATTCAGAGCTTCAGGCATGCCTTTCAAACCTAAAATCCAATGGCTAAACGCTAAGTGTACGTGTGTATGAAGTCGTAGCAGTACATGTACATTTCATCTCGCACATTACATTTGGCTGAAAATTGTCATATACGCTGTTAAATGCACGATTTTTTCATATTATGAATTTGTAAATTAAATTAATAAAACAGTTAGTTGTCTGTTTTGCAGACTATTTGTTGTTAATTTTCCAAAAATTAAAAATGTTAAAAATTTATTAAATACTGAATCTTTTAACTATTCCCATATAATTGTAACCTTGGGAATTGCGTATTTCGTAATTGTGCTCTTTAATAGTGAATACAAATATCAGTGTTGTAACCACATCAGCATGCGTTTTTTTCACTACTGCGAAAAAGAAAATAATATTAGGCTACAGTTTTATTCTAATCGTAAGTTACAGATATGTATATCACAAGAATGGATAAGGTAGACCAAATACAATTTGAGTATCGTCTTATCAGAAAAATAAGTGTGTAGGCTACTTCTCTGCAAAGTAGTTGGATTGCTGTTAATCACTTTAGAAACCCAGTTTATTATTTCGTGTTTTTTCCCCCCGTAAATAGGGAATTACTATTTAATAGTTTAAATTTAATGTTTCTTGTCAATTAATACTATTTTGCTTTGAAATTTTTGAAGAAGTTCGAGGTCACTTAAAAAGATACACGTCTCAATTATCAAGCTTAATCTTTTCATACGTAAATAACAAATTGAATAGGATTTCATCTGTCACTAACTCAGACATTGCCTCCATAAGGCATTCTATTAAATAATTATAGTTACAATTCACTGCGATCATTATACTAAGAACAAGTATCTCAGACACTGCGAGTGCACGGTGTAACATCGTAAAATGTTTTATATGACGGAACACAAGACGTTTAATTCAAGCAGAATACTTGGCAGTACTGAGTACACTGCCGCTGACACGTGTAGAGGCAGTGTGAAGGTATCAGTAAAAGAAGGCGCCTATTACATATCATTATATAACAGCCTACAAGTTATATATAAATATATTATACACATATTATTTTTGCTTTTATACCGAGAAGGTAATGCGGGACGTGTGGGTTACTCAACTGAACTTATATTTTCTTATATCACTTTTGTTTTAATAAAGTCCTCTGGACCAACCTGAAGTTGTCCACGCTTAAATAAATTTTGTAAAAATGCGTTAATATTTGGCGAAACATATACGTACCTAAATAAACAAAAGTTTTGTTGGCTAAACAAGGTTCTAAACGTCGCAGAACTGTTTTTAATAAGTAAAATAGAGTCTTTATTTAACTAAATAAAACATTTTCTTTATTCAGTGGTCGGTTTCTTCAACTCCTACATATTTCATCACAGAATAAACATATGTTTTTGATGCCAAATCTTTTGTTTGCATAGTGTAAATGTGTGATCGTAAAATTCCTACTGTATGGTAATATGATTTTTGTAGAGGGGACGTTACATAACTGTCCAATATTTAGATTATTCCTGCATTATTTCGAAACAAAAAAAGGCAGAAATCATTCTCGCCTAAGTTAGCACTCTTAAAACCCAGTCTTTTTTTCCTTCCAGACGATTTTTATATTTCCGTAACACTTAAATTTAAACACAACAGAGTAAGAGACGAATACAATGTAAATTTAATTGTACCGAAAAGTTAGTAATTCATTAATATTCTTGTCAAGACGATCTTTTAAGTATGGGAGAACCTTCCTATCTTGAATTTTACTTTTGTATTCCGTGTCGAATACAGTGCATATTGATATAATTTAAACATCATGTATCTTCGTTTGTCGTTACTATTGTTACAGATCTAATAGCAGATTAGAAAGTAATACGAATTTCCTAATTGCAATTAGATCTGTAAGCACAGTAACGGCAAACGAAGATTTATGACGTTTAATTTTTAGTCAGTATGGATTGTATTCAGCAGTTAAGTTAGTTAAAGTTCCATAATTTCACCCAAAAGAAAAGTCATGACACAAAATACAAAAATTCAAGATGGCGATTATCTCCCCCTCTAAGTAGTGAGAATACGTAACGCCCTGAGGTTGCCGCTGAATCAGTTTTGCCGGCCAAAAGAATTGTTTGAAGTTTCCTCTGTATTTTTTTTTTTTTTGCGGTTGTTGGGGCTGTATGTGTTCCACGAGGGCTGGCGCGGCTCGACGGGCGTAACGGAGAGTTGGGCGGAAGAGAAGGGCGGAGAAGAAGGTAGGGGCAGGGGGTGGAGGAAATCCCGAGCACCGGATGGGAGGAAATCCCGGACGCCGCCTCGCCGCGGCACAGCCCCCTCGGAGGAGCAGCTCATCCCTTGTAATCCTCGCTGGCTACAGACCTGCACGTCGCGATACTGCTAGGGGTGGGGAACACGAGACGAGAGTCATGTTAGGCCCGGGCCTCGTCACACGTGTGTGTAGATCCCATTAAGCCAGGGTCTTCCCGTGCCTGTCAGCGCTTTTACCAGGTGCGCCAGACGTACTGCAAGTCACCACTGATATTCTTTCCCCGCTACTCGCCCGTGCCGGCAAACAATGCTGTGACGCACGATTAATCGAAACTCTCATTAAAAAACTACTCTAGTTGCTGCTGCTTATCAACTGTATCTTCTTCATACATATACATTCTTCCTGTATTTAACACAGCATTGTGTTGTAATCGCTCCACAAATATTTTAAAAATTCTTTTCATAAACGTGAAATGGCCATTTTAGGACCATCATCTTGGCATACTGTAACTAAATTCCGCCAGTCCGTTAGCTGTCTGTTTTACAGCCAGTTATATTTGATGCATAGATTGGCGTGTGGGAATAAATCACCATATTTCCAGCTTATTGACTCTACCGACAGAGTTTTCACATTTCATTTATTTGGAATAGCACCTTAAAAAGTGCTAAGTTAGGTAATATCCAGTTGAACTGTAATGTTTGCCTCTCTTGGAAACGTATTGCCAGCATAGGCTTAGGATCATAAGAGGACTTGGTGGAAAAAAAATGGGGGACTGGGAGTTTACAGAAGATCATGTGCTCTCCCCCTAATATGAATATAATTGCGAATATAGTTACCTATGAAACGAAAGAAATTATGTATTGTAACTCTTTGTGAGCCTATCTTAGTGATATATACAGAACTAGCCACCCGGGTAGCACTAATTATCTGTAGCCAAAAATTGAAGTATATTCGTTGACATGCCGCACACTTCGATGTCTCGATGCTACTTAATTAATTTATTATAATTATTATTATTTATTAATTTGTAAGGAAAATATGACACATCATTGGCGAAAAGAAAAAAAATTGTTGATCTGATTGCTACCGAATTTCACAGGATCACCCACTGGGTTAATCCGAATATTGTCTACAATTTCATCAAAATCGCTCCAGCCGTTTTGGAGTCTATAGGGAACATACATACACACATCAATTATATTATATAAGTACTTATAAGTTTCTATGTTGTTGTAATGTGGCGCCCCAAAATTTTTTATGAGTTCGTATTTCACTTCTTAAACGTCTACTGAAAGGTAAGATCAATAGTTATGTTTCCATTGTGGATCTGTTGGTATTTTCTGTCGTCAACGAAAACCAATACACCAACACGTAGGACAAAGACCGACTCTCAAGACCTCTTTAAGGGGGAGAGCTAGATGCCAAATTTTATTTATAAGTTTTCTGCAGTAACTTCTGTTTTAAAATGTTTTTGGTAAATGCGGCAGTGTCAAGGCATAGAATATATTTGTGATGAATCTTGGAGATCATAATAGTGTTATATTTTCATCTGGTAATCATTCTTGAAAGTTAACCTATAATTTCTTTGCAATGATTCTGCATGACAATTAATGAAAGGTTCCGTTATCATTTATGTCAATCAGTTTATCAATAATATGTCCTTCGAGATTTTTAAATGTTTGTTGCAATGGGAGTTTACAATTATAATTTATTGGTTTGTGGACATACATCATTGCTTATGTTTTGCTGATCAAACTTGTATTGAATGACAACGTACAACAAAAAACAAGAATACATAAAACACACACATAAAATAGAAGAAAAATAAGCAATCACAGAGGAATTGTGACAATTTTTATATATTAAATTCAGGCAACAAAGGATTCTAAAGGTAGAATTTGGATCTATTTGTGTCTGGGTGTTGTGCCGATATTCGATTGAATTCTATCTTTAGAATTCTTTGTTGTCTAAATTTAATAAAAAATAATATATCCTTTGCTTTGCCAAAGAGAAAGCTTTGTTAATACTACTTGAATAAATGCTATGGCTCAAAAACTGAAAAATAAATAAAATTACTGAACACCTCCTCCCTATAAAGGACAGTAAAGCCCAGCTCGCTTCTAACTTGTAGAAGTAAGAACCTTGGCTGGACATTGTGTGGTGTGTGCGCTGCATAGCCTCTGCAGTGTGACGGGAGTCAGAGAATGGGCTTGTGGCGGGCGGAGGCGAGATTAAATTGGCGGTGTCGCAGGAATACTGCAGCTTCTCACGACGTCGGCCGTTCCGCTCTGCGTTACCCGCCTCATTCTTGTCTCCTGTCTCCGGGGAGCGTACGTGAACCTTGTCTCATTTATACACGAGAAGTCTGCCACGGGGTGTGTTAAGGGGCCTCCCTAGATAGGCTGCGATTGTGTCTGGGTGAGACAGAAGTGGTAAGAGTGCCATTTACCGACGTATGTAGTGTATTATCGCCTCTCCGCGCAAGCCACTCAGCTGGCATACAGTGCTTTACTATTGTAATTTTTCCTATGGCAGTGACCCTATTATATTTTTTATGGAAAGTGTAAAGTCAAGTCCATTGCATGATTCTCTATCTTTTACGATTCCGGTTGTTCTTTTTTACGTGACAACATTCTGAAAAAGGTGTTTTTTTTTTCTAAGTCATTTTGAGATTCCCCGAAATAGCGGTTTCTAAGCGTAATGCCTAGAAGAAAAAAAAAGCATAATTTTAAATGTGTTTTCTTTTCGTACATAAAGATGTCGAACACACGTTTAGTAGCACCTTCTTAAAAAAAAAAAAAAACTTTCTCCTAACATGTTGAAACAATGACCCTGTAGCGACAGCTTGTAAAATAAAACGGAAAATGTGTGTTAAATTTGTCAGTAAAGTGAGTTATAGTGGCATTAAGGTTACCAGGCGTCCGGTAGATGTAGGACATATCATTCTTAAGCCTCGACATCAGTCGCGATATTATATTTCATTTTTCGGTTTTATGAAATTCTGTGAAGAAAAATTTGGAACTTGCGATTATAACGTGGATTCAGTTTACCTTTTCGCTACAGTAAAAGCATCGCAGTTGAACTTTTATCATTTTTCGGCCACTATCAGTCCAGGAAATGTAGAATAATTATACTAAAAATTGTGATCTTTGAACGATACTTGTAATGGGTTCGCTTTATGAACATCAAAGTTTTTTTGGACATACGCCATTGCGGGCGAATGTTGCCGTATTGCAGAAAAACACACCATGAAACAAAAAACAACAAAGGAAGAAAAACCAGTGAGTTGTAGTCAACAGACATAATATACAGATAATTCCTAAAAGGATTGTAGTCATATCCCAGAAGACGACACAAGAACAAGAACAGATATAAATAACACAAAATTAATTCCTAAGTGTAATATAGTCGATCGACTGGAGGACGACACAAATAAACAACAAAAGACAGACGAAATAATGATAAAATACGAACAAAAATGGGGTGTGCGAAAAAGGCACCGTATGGATGAACGACGACAACAACACAAATAACTAGAGACACGAATGGATGTGAACACAGGCAAGACGCAACACAGACAAAAAACAGAAGTAAAATAGTAGGCTTCTCAAGACAACAACAGGTAACGACAGTCAGTGTGCTGGAGTTCCTCAGTCCGTACATGTGCCTGAAGACGGGGACACCAGTTACCGAAACTCCCGATCGAGATTACTCTGGTTCGATTCCAGGCTCCAGCACCATTCTGACTTCGATTTTTCCATGGATTCTCGAAATCGCTCCATGCGAATGATGGAATGGTTTATTCACAAAAAGCTCATGTCTGATTCCCCTCCTAGTTCCTGCCCTTCGTGTAACCGTCTCTAGGCCTAGTGACCTCGCGGTCGACGATACCTTAAGCCCACTTAAATAAATAACAAACCTTAATATATTAATGAACTAAACTATTACAGTGTCTAGCGCAACACGGAAATACAGAGGTTTCTTTTATTGTATTATAAAATGTTCAAGTGTATTTTTAGAGTAGTGTTACTTCCACTGTATTCACTTTACGTGCGAGGTTCCGCGGTGGCCGAGTGGTAAGACCTCTCGCCTCCCACCAAGGCGATATGGGTTCGATTCCCGGCGGGATCGGTCCCCGGAATTTCGCATGTAGGAATCGTGCCGGACGATGTCGCTGGTCGGCGAGTTTTCTCGGGAATCTCCCGTTTCCCCCGCCCATTCATTCCGACGCCGCTCCATACTTATCTCATGTAACCCCTCACCAACGCTAAAGACCTCGATGTTAAGAACTGACCAAAATCTCTCTCACTCACTCACATCGTGCGAAATGAGAACACATTTCCGACTGATATTTGTATAATTTATAACTATATTAAATTAACATAGGCCTAATTCGTTCTGAATAATACAGTATTTGAAGCTTTGTCAGGCCTACTGCAAGTAGCCTATTTCAATCTTTGGTCTCATCATAGAACGCACGGGTGACGGGCAGCAGTTGTCAATTTTTTAAATTTGATTTTGAAAGACTGTCCCAATCTCGGAACATTAAAGTTTTGCTGTATCTGTCATTTGACTAAAAACATTTTTGCATGAACTAGGGTTGTGAGTAGGCTTTGTTTAGACGTGCTGGATGTTACCTGGTTGACAATTTCACATTTGACGTAACTACCCAGTACAGGCCTAATAAATTAATGTTGGTACTATAAAAAAAAGTTAACCATGTTACGTTTACGCCCACTTATTATAGTATATTACAGAAGTATTTATTGTAAATAATGCCATAGCAAAAATTATACTCGTGATGGGGACAGCATGCAATTCTGATGTCATTCTATAAATATAACGTGTGCGTAAATTTATTTGAGGAGCGAAATCAAATACTGAAGTTTTAAGTAAAGCGTGTTACGTTTGTCCCCGTCGCTTTCCCTTCCGCACCTCCCCTCCCCCTCCAGACCACCAAAACTTCCTGGCTGGAGGCATCAATGAAGTAGCCCTCTTTCACTTCGTTGCCCTTTTTTATCGGAAAGTAATTATGTAGGCGCTTCGTTCATCTTATTGCAAGTAGGAGAGTGTAATTAGCTCTAGGTTAATTAAATTCTTTTTAAACCCCCTACCAGTTGGGGTTTCTCTCTTGTGTCTTTCTGCTTCGTGAGTAAATGAACGTCGCTGTCAACGTAGTAACAAAAATATGTGCGGTGACCACGTGGTTCTGTGTAACTGTAGGCACACTTTCTGTGTTACTGTTTAGCCGTGTGCCTTGCAGAAACGTGAGTGGAATGAAAATTATACAGTATGTACAGTCATTTATTATAACATTGATGAGTTTTTTAGATTGTTGTTGCAATGGAAGTTTACAATTTGAATTTATTGGTCTGTGGGCGTACGCCATTGCTCATGTCTAGTTGGCAAAACTTGTGTTGAATTACTAAGTACAAAAAAAAACAGATAAAAAAACAAAAAAAAAAAAAACAGAAGAAAGCAATCCCAGTGCAATTCCGACTTTTTGGTGTATTTTTATTTCTGTTTTTGTGTGTGTGTTTTTTTTATTTTGTCATTTAACACAAGTTTGGTAAACAAAACATGAGCAACGGCGTATGTGCACAGACCACTCAGTTCTAATTATTAAAACATTGTTGCGCATTTCATGAGACCAGAATGTAGACGACAATATGAAAAGTCCGTCACGGTATTGTATTTAACCAAACCACGACGCTTTTAATAAAACAACATATTAAAAAAAAAAAATTGAAAGTTGCTTAAAACGGAAACATGCATTAGTTTTTCCAAGTAAATCTTACTTAAATTCTTTTATCTCAACTCACAAACATTTTAAAATAGTTTCACAAATATAAAACAACATGTGAGTGAGCGCAAGTGTTTTAATTATTCAAATAGCCAAATCTATTTTTTTTAAGCAGCAATTTTCCATTGTTTAGGGCCATGATCCATCATTTCTACTGCTTTCGCGGTAGTTCATTTTTTATACCTAAACTAAGCAGAAATCGGAAAACTGCTTCACAGCTTTGTTAAATATTGTGTTAGCTATGCAGCACAATTTTTTTTCTAGATAAAACTTGGCATATTAGTTCATTAATGCCAATTTACTTAATTGCATAATTATCTCATAACATTGTGTATTTTCACTTGTAAAAACTTAGTTAACATAATATTATAAATCATTCTTAACGTAACTGTGCAACAGTTTTTCTATATCTGCTCTCGTTTAGGATTTAAAAATTAAGTACCGTAAAAGCAGTAGGAATAATAGATCATTGCCATAAGTGTAATTTTGCAAATGTATTGCTAGCCGCATAAAATAAGCTAGTGATCACTCACAAGTTGTTAAATATTTCTAATACTACTTTCATGTGTGTGATATTAGTATGTAGCGGGAAGTAAGTTTTGCATTGCTAAGATAATTACACATACAATGCAAAGTATGCTCGCGTTTTCAGCGGATCCGTGCTCTTAAAGGCCCTGTATTCTAACATAAGTAGGGACTGGACAATTTCGCGAATTCGATTACCTGTAGGCTATTGTACTATGCATACTCAAGCCCCGGCTGTTCGTTAATTGTCTGGTGTTCCACAGAGTAGCAGCTAGTGGACTAATAGTCGGGGCTTAAGTATGCATAGTACAATGGATTCTAGCCTACAGCTCATTGAATTCGCGAAATTTTCCAGTCCCTAAACATAAGTAGAGCCCACGATTTTTGGTGAAAAGATTTCTGCAACAGTTTGTTTCAATGCCTTATGTGCACTTCTGCAGCTCTGCTTCATGGTTATTGGTAGAATGTATTATTGCTAGAGATATGCAAAATTCGAGTTATTTTCTGACAACTGACTAGACTCCAATTGACTATAGGCTCGTTCTACGTCTCCCGCTGGTCGATATTGTCGTGACTTGCCGCGGAGAATGCTTACACGGTAGAGCGGCCAATCTCCGTAAAGACGTAACACACGTAATGACAACACTAAAAGGTTCGTGGCCAATTGAATCACATATTATGCTCTGTTATGTATAGGAAAGTGAAGTTTAGTCTGCTACCAAATGATAACGCGAATTTTGCATGTCTCTAATTATTGCACAGGCGTGGCTCATTTGACTGAGCCAACAGGAGCAAGGTTACTGCGACACAACACGTCTGTGATTTGCGGGTAAAACCCCCGAGACGCTGAGAGTTACAAACAGCCAATCACTGACCATGAAGCAGAGCTGCATATGTGCACATAAGGCATTGAAACACATTGTTGCAGAATTCTTTTCACCAAAAATCGTGGGTTATAAACATAAGGCATCGTTTGGTTACACGTGTTTGCCGTGAAGTGGGCTCTATAAACATAATGCATCGTTTGGTTACACGTGTTTGCCGTGAAG
>PNEQ01022465.1:42217-71341 GCA_003012365.1 Medauroidea extradentata
CGTGTGTCGTGGGGTTTTACACGCAAATCACAGACGTGTGGTGTTACAGTAACCTTATTGTGATTGGTACAGTCAAATGAGAAACGTCACAGTTCAAAGGCACGCTGCCAATATCTATGAAGCAGAACTGCAGACGTGCACATAAGGCACTGGAACAAAGTGGGGTAAAATTCTTTTCGCGAAAAGTTCATGTCTCTAAACATAAGGCATCGTTTGGTTACATATGTTTGCCGTGAAGTGGTGCCGTTATTTATGTATTTAAGATGGCAAAACGCGCAACATGACCTTAACGGCCGTAATACATCATTTATACTACTTTCACTGTGTATTTTTTTTATTTTCCTAAACGCAGATATGTAAAAACTGTTTCACAGTTTTGTTAAAAAATTTTTTTCCTATGTAGTCAATTTATTTTGTAAACAAAACATTACATGGATCTTGCAAATTATTTTATTCATTAAAGAGGTTTTCCTTAATTGCATAATTAGCTGAAGACACTGTATATTTTACCTTGAAAAAAAAAGTTAACACAGCATGTACAACTTTTAAGGACACAGTGCAACAGTTTTTAGATATCTGCTCTCGTTTGGATTTAAAAAATAACCATCGTAAACAGCAGCAGTAGAAATGATGGATTGTGACCTTAAGACTCGCGCGAACACAAGTTGCTTAATCGAAACCACATATAATAAAAAAAATTACACGTTCTTTACATCATTCGCGAAATATGATTGCTTTAGTTATCGTTTTTTTTTTTGCAACAATGCGAAGAAAATGTTGAAATTAGTGTTTATAGCGGAAATTAATTTCACCTTGCGTTACAGTACAGGCGTGGCAGTTGAACTGTTAACGGATAAATTATACGGTATAATCAGTCAATCAATCGATAATTTTTTGTCCTAATTATTAGTTATGATTTATTCAATTGTCATGACTGTACTGCAGAACAATAATCGCAGTTTGCAAGTATTCCCGTTAGAGTTTCAAAAAAGCGAAAAAATTGAATAAAATATGGCGAGTGATGCCGAGCCTTAAGGGTGTCCAAGTGCGATCATATCGTAATTTTATATTTATATGGCAGGAGAACAAGCAAATTTTGACTTTGACGCACCGTTGTGAGAAAACTATGAGCGCTAAAATTGTTTTGTGAGATAAAACTGTACTCAGAAGTATCGTCTACAAAACTAATAATATTTCATAAAAATATACAATTATGGTTCTATCGTACATGAACACCCTTAAGGGCGCCGCCTACCTGCGCGTTAGAGTCTTAGAAATGACGGAGACATAAGGGCGACCTTGAAGCGCGCATCAAATGCCGCATCGCCTCAACGAGCCGAGCTCTGAAATTGCGTGCAAGCTTCCCGCCGAACGGATTTTACTATGGGTAGGGACCCTTGTTTTTCGCGAAAAGAATTTTGCCACAGTTTGTTTCAGTGACTCACGTGCACACCTGCAGTTCTACTTCACAGTTATTGACGGCGCGTCTATGTGAAGAGCCGTTACTCATTTGACTGAGCCAATTACAATAACATTCATTCAACGCCACATGTCCGTTATTTGCCGGAAGAAGCCCAAGGCTCGTGAGAGCTAAAATATCCAATCACTGACCACGAAGCAGAACTGCAGATGTGTACGCAAGGCACAGAAACAAAGTGAGGCAAAATTCTTTTCGCGAAAAACAGGGGTCCCTAACTATGGGACATTAAGCGGTGACCACGCAATTTTATTGGTGAAACGTCTGTAGCAAAGTTCAGTGAACATCGCAACCTGAGTTTCTCATACATCCAGGTTAGTACATTTTGATGTCCGACAGTCTGAAAAGGTCGATTATACCGCATGTTGGCAGGCTTAGAAACGGTGTTTTTAATTATCGTAGTGTCTGCACAATTATGTTCCGACCTTGTCTGAGATTTTTGTTTTCTTTCCGTACTTGGGCACAATGGACATACGTGGAATTGTTTTGCAGGAAAAAATGTGTTTACGAACACGCTGCAATGCATTTGAAGCGTGAGGTAGAATGCCACCTTAAGAAACTAAATTATTCGATAAAAAATGACGAATTTTAGTAATGTCATGTCTCATGTGTCGTGCTAGCTGGTAATCCACGGGAGTAAAGTATGGAAGAGAGATTGGGTCAAACTCTTAGAGGGTCGCTAGAAAGACGTTTTCTGTAAAACCTTTAAAAGCGCGTATCTCTGTATATCTGTGAATAACTGTTCGAGGGCTGCGGTCTCTTCCCACGAAAGATGAAAGCTATCACTAGAGACTGGAAAAATTCACTGGTTCACCGACCTGTAGGCTAGCCTCCAAGAATATTTGTGTACTGAATGTGACAGCAGCTGTTTATTAGCTGCTCGCTGACACAGTCAAATGGGCCTTGTGTACATGGTTTCTTAAGGCTATTCACGTGGCGAAAATTCGCAATTTTATGTTATATTAACCCACTGACATGCATTAGTCATGCAATACGAAAAATTTCTCTGCTAATTGCCTACGTACCTTGTTGCATTCGTCCTGTGACGTCCACAATGCGTTGTGTTGGAAAAAAAAAAATAACTCTAGCCCTGTTATTCTTGTACGCTTTGGCTACAACAATCCCTGCATTTTTGTAAATTCGTCCTCGCTTCAAGAGCGCTCGTTATTAAAATTATAATTATTTTATAACTTTACGACGTAATGTTTGTTTTCTAGACATTACTTATGGCAGCATTTTCGTCGTACATAAAAATAGGTCTCGTAGTATTTCTGTAATAGGATGGCTGAGACACAATTTAGGAGTTCACGAGGTTGTGTAGATGCCGTAAACAAGTTACTTATTGAAATAAAATTATTCACATCGACTTTTTTTATTTTTAAAAAGAATTTCGTAAATAAATAACTGCAAAATTTCTCGCTGACACAGTCAAATGGGCCTTGTGTACATGGTTTCTTAAGGCTATTCACGTAGCAAAAATTCGCAATTTTATGTTTTATTATTATTTTATTATTACAATTTTCCACTTGTAATTTTTTTTATCTGCCATACTTGTCCCATAGCGGCGTGTCAATGTCAGAATTTGCAAGTTACGGGAACGTAGGAATAAGAAATACCAAGTGACTTACTTGAATAAAATAACTTGTGCTGAAATTATGTATTAAGGTTATATGCCAAAATATTTAAAAACACACAACAAAGTCCTTATGACTTTTTTTTTTAATTTCCATAAATGAAGTAAATTGTCATCATTTTCAGATTTTCTTAGAAAGAACAAAGGAATTTCTTGTATGTTTATTAATCGTTTAGAATACGACATTTGATACCTCATTTCAGTGTAAATTGTTACATTCGAGTGCCACTTGATTTCTGTTATTCCTATGTTCCCGTAAGTTGCAAATTCTGATTCTGACATGCCGCTAAGGGAAAACCATGACAGATGGAAAAGATAGTGACAAGTAACGTCTATAAAACGATCACTATATCGGTAAATATGAAATTATACGTTTTTGCCAAGTGAACACCCTAAGGGCGCGGTTTACATCAATTTTCATCACCATCTTTTAATTTATTATTTGTACCAGGTATTTTTTTCTTATTTTAGACACAAAATGTGACTAAATTTGGCTCTTATGAAAATTTTTTATCCCTCATAGTTTTCGCTTAATGTCTTGTTAAAGTCATATTTTGCATGTTTCCGTTTTAAGGGTACACTGAAACCAACAGATATACCAAACTCAAAAAAATCACAGTGGATAAAGACATTGCAGGCTACAATGTCATGCTCATAAAAATAAAGAATAAAAATTATTTGTATTTTTAAAAAATGCTGAAAGTGAAAATAAAAATTTTAAAAATTCTATATTTTTTAAATACAAATAATTGTTATTCTTTATTTTTATGAGCACGACATTGTAGCCTACAATGTCTTCATCCACTGTGATTTTTTTTAGTTTGGTATGTCTGTTGGTTTTAGTGTAGTCCTTAAAACGGAAACATTCAAAATATGACTTTAACAAGAAATTACGCGAAAACTATGAGAGATAAATAAATTTCATAAGAGCCAAATTTGGTCAAATTTTATGTTTAAAATAAGAAAAAAAAAAAATATCTGGCACAAATAAAAAAAATTGTGATGAAAATTGCGGTAAACCGCGCTTCAAATGCGTTGCAGCGTGTTCGTAAATAGGTTTTTTCTAGCCCATTGTGCTAACGTACGAAAAGAAAACAAACTTCAGGCAAGGTAGGAACCTCATTATTAAAACGTCATGCTCATTAAAAACACTGTTTCTAAGCCCTCCAACACGCCTAAAAACGGCATTTTCAGTCTTCTGTACGTCAAAATGTACTAACCGGATGTATGTGAAACTCAGATTGCGACCTGCACTGAACTTAGTTGCATACTTTCCACCAATAAAATTATATGGTCATCGCTTAGTGTTCCATAGTAAAAACCGTTCGGCGGGAACCTTGCACGCTAGTTCAGCGCTTGGCTCGTTCAGGCGACTCGGCATATGTTGCGCGCTTCAAGGTCGACCTTACTGCTCCGTCGTTTTTGAGCCTTTTACGCGCGGGTAGGCGGCGCCCTTAAGGTGGCCGCCTTGGTGCACGTATTCTGCGTGTTCGAGGCCTACAAGTGCGGAAGCGGTAAGGACGACCTAGCACGCGCGTCACGTGTCTCCCTAGCCTCTAGACGTCAGTATCGTAACTGGCGTGCAGTCTTCTCGCTGACAACGTGCTTGCATGAGACTTTCAGTGGAGACCACGGTCGTAGAAGAACAGGTCTGGACACTCGCCTGGAAACTTGACCCCCTTGTTGTTCGGCTGTAGTTCACCAAGTTACCGAAATATTGTGTTTTATTGGCGCTGATGTTACGGCGGTCGGACTAAACTCCGCCCACTTCCTTTCCGCTAAAATAAACAATTTATCAAAACGTATTTTTTATCATTTTATGAAACGCTTTTTTCGCTCACAAATTTAAGAAAAGGCTCCAGCAATCTTTATTTACTTTATAAATTTAACAATGGAAAAAAGTACGACATTCTCGGTAACTTGACGAACTACAGCCAAACAACAAGGGGGTCAAGCAAAATACATTGTTAGATAGGCGACTGTCCAGACCTGTTCTTCTACGACCGTGGTGGAGACCCTATTATTTTATGACGTATTGTT
This sequence comes from Medauroidea extradentata, assembly GCA_003012365.1. Taxonomy (NCBI): domain Eukaryota; kingdom Metazoa; phylum Arthropoda; class Insecta; order Phasmatodea; family Phasmatidae; genus Medauroidea; species Medauroidea extradentata. The sequence goes on from PNEQ01022465.1 coordinate 47,368, forward strand.
AAAGGTAAAGGTATATTGTACTTACGTGGGCGTATCCAGGGGGGTATTTTTGGGGGTTCAAACTCCCTTCGAAATGTCAGTTTCCTTATCTAGGTATTATATTTTACATTACAAAATGTAGCGATGTACTACAAAAACAACCAAAATGTTAGTAACATGTATTAATATTACGTTTACAAACATTAAACACAGATGACTTTGAAACATTTATGCAAGACGAGAGTTCAAAACCCCCTCCCTAAAACTATTCCTAGGTACGTCTATTTGTACACGTCTATAGGTACCTTTTAATAGATTCCGTACCGAGATTTACCTACCTAAAAAGACCGCGAAAACTCCCATTTCCGCCAGTTTCGACCGCTAGGAAATATGCTGTAAGTTTATACTGTTTATTGCGATAATTATTTTTTTTTAAACTTAAACGAGAGCAGGTATCAAAAATCTGTCAGGTAGTTTTGTTCAAAACGGTTTTTGCCGTGATAGCTAATTTTTTGAAAGAAAAAAATATACGGTTTTGACTAAAAATGAAATTTACCAAAATTTGGATAATTAAGTAATGAACTAAAACCATAGTATTTACTGCCTTGGAAAAATCTGACAACATGGAAAAGACGATTTTAAACAAAACTGCCAGACAAATTTTTGATATCTGCTCGCGTTTAGGAATAAATAATTAATATATTTAAGTAAATGCAGAAACTAGAGCCTTAACGAGTAGTGGTGAACTTGATATGGGTATATACATATGTAAGGTTCTTTAAATTCTATGTCTTAACATACGTCACTCATGTGAGATGAGCAGTTGTCGAATAGCCTGGTAACGACTGAAGCTCTGCACATCACTCAGCGGCCTGGGCAGACGGCCACCTTAAGGGCGTTGGACCCGTAAAATTTAATTTTTTTTATATTTGTGCCAATTACCGTTCAACTTTTGCACATCAGCTAACACGTCATTTCCCCAAATAAAAAAAAATTAGGTACCATAGTTTTTGCAAAATCACTCATCAAAGTCACGAAATGGCCATTATGGTGTAGCCAAAATAATAATAATAAAAAAATTAACCAAAGAATTCAAAATTACGGGAACTGAAAGTCAGTGTATCCATGCATTTCATTACATGTTTGACAAAAGTTAGTTTTGAATATTTCAGTAGTAGCCGAAAGTCAAAGTTATGCAAAAATTTACTCATTTTCATCAATTTTTTAAAAATACAAAAATACATCGCTTTTTGTTTACAAAAATGTCTTGAAGTAGTTCACGTCATTAAGTATCTATATGAATTATCTTGTTTCTGCAAGTTAATTATTTTTTATTATTTTGGCTACACCGCAACTGCCATTTTGTGACTTTGATAGGTGATTATGCTAAAACTATGGGCCCTAATTTTTTTTATTCGGGGAAATGACATGTTATCTGATGTGTAAAAGTTGAACATTGTTTGGCACAAATATAAAATTTTGAATTTTTACGGGTCCAACGTCCTTAAGGGGCCCGCCTACCTGCAATGGAAGTTGTGATGTAGAAGTTCAGGAGAATCATTTTTTCACAGAAAATATTAGTCGTGAGATTGTGTGTTTGACATATAAAATATGTTAAGGTACCTCACACTAAGGGTAAATGGTTTCAGTTCTATGAGTTTCGTACGTAATTAGAAAATAGGGCCTTAACATTCAAAATTAGTGCCTTTTCTGGTTTGTGTAATGCCGTTATTTTTTGTTATTTTTACTTAAAACCATGTAACCTTAGTATATATATATATATATATATATATATATATATATATATATATATATATATATATATAATTATATATATATATCCTTTAGCTTTCTATCCCGTGACTGTTTGTGCCTTGTAACAACCGAAAATTTTGAGGAAATCTTGTTCTTGTAATATGTGTCCTGCGGAAATATGCAGCCAGTGTTGTGGAAAATTGAAGGATTCGCGGGACCGAGCCGAGGGGACAACAGAGAGAGCGAGAGACAACCTCCTCCACAACAGTGGTTGACCCAATCCCGCTTTTGTGGGGGAAAACTCCACGTCCATGAGGTCGAACGGCCGCTAAGGCGCTATGTAGGCGGGCCCCTTAACAAAGGTCATGGCCAGCTCCTGTCGTCGTATCAAGCTGTGTGTCACTGTTTCTGATGACCTCTCTGTCGACGAAACGTAAAGTGCACTTACCTTACCTTATCGTAAGCTCAGTCAGCAATATTTTCCACGCGATATTTGGGAGTGACCCCCACTGGGAATCTAAAGTCGCGTATACATTAGGCGAACCGAGCCTGTAATGCAACGTGTAATGTAACATGTTCGTCTAGTTTGTACGCGGTTGCGAGCGCGCTGCGATCGTCCAACGAATGGCTTGCGTAGTGCTCGGTGCGACCCCCCGGCTGTCGGTTTTTTCGACGAACACAAAGGGATTCGCAGTTCTATAGTTTAGACGCGTTCGCGGTAAGTTCAACCTGCCAACAAGCCAAGCGCGAGCATGGATGACTGGACAGAAGGTACCTTGTTACAGTTCATTGAAATCTATGGAACCAAAACAGTTTTATGGGATCCTACTGATTAGGATTACTACAAAAAACCGCGAAGGAAGACGCTAGGCAAAACATAGCCATTTCAGTAGGAAAACCGGCCGAAACATGTAAAAAAAAAACTCGCAAGTTTACTTGCTTCGTACAGAAGAGAAAAGGCGAAACAAAAAACGTCAACTGGTACAGGAAAAGGTAAGTTTTTATGTTAAATATATAAAGTACAAAACATATTTAGTTAGAACAAAAAAAATGCGGCTAAAGAGTTTGACAAGAAAGCTATAAATAGATGTACACATAGTTTATAATAGCTGTAAATATTGTTGAACATAAAATAAGTCAACATTTTTTGAGAACAATATGTGTTTCAGTTGTTACAGTAGGTTTAAAGTTTATTAAATAACACTTTGCCTGCGATTAGTAATGTCTGAAACCACAGAAAGGTATTTATGTTTTCTGTCATCCGCAGGTGCTGCAGAAGTATATAGGAGCAGGTGGTTCGCATATGAGGCGTTACGGTTCCTACAGGACAGAGATAAATAAACCTCGAAATCTGTTGGAGACATCGTAGTAAAGTTTTTGTACTGTCCACTAATGTGTTGAAACTTTAAATCCCGCATGAGCTCCGACCCGTTTCGCTTCTTATACAGTGCAGTACGCCACCATCGCCGAGGCTTTCATTGTTTTCTAAGTCGTTGATGTGCACACAGTAGCATAGTACAACTGCAAAGAATTAACGCTAGTGATGCATCGTTATTATCCATTGTCAAAACTCCAGAGCGATACTGCGCGCTCGTGCAGTGCTCACCATACCCATGGATCACGGCATGCTCGAGGTTTGTTTGTAGCGTGCTCGATGCCTGCAGTTTGCAGCGAGCATTACATTACAGGCTCGGTTCGCCTAATGTATACGCGGCTTAACACGGGTCGCCGCTCCGAAAAAAAATATTTTGTGGTAGCTACAAAATATTTTCCGGGTGATTACCCTTCATATCTTTTTTTTTTGTGGTCGCCGCGAAAACATTTTGCTGACACCACTAAAATATTGTGGCCACCACAAAACTATTTTGCATTTACTAGGCCTACTATATAATTTTGCAAGGAAAACTTTCTAGAAAATGGTTCCTTCAGTGCGTGGTGGGGGTGAGTCCATCACTGGATAATACGGGTTCTTTAATAGTTTTTTTTTGTTGAAGTTTTATTAAAATATGACGGGCTTCTAAATGTCTCCGGGGAAGACTGATATTAACCTACTAGATTATTATGCCTGTTTTAATTTCCTTGCAAATATTTTTTTACCAGCCAGCCTAAATTATTGTGATTCAGTTTGCAAGTTAGAAAAAAATTGTTTTTATATTCATACATTTTATTTTTAATTTAAAATTTTTATGCAAATTTGGTATTTACACCTTATTTTAAGGGCCACTAAGCTACATAAATTTTTAAATATTTGGAAACATATGTAGCAGAACTTTCATGCAGGAATGACTGCGATGATATTATTTAAATTATGTATTTTACCACAGGTGAAACTATTCAGAAGTGATCTGGATGTTTTATTTAAATAATTCAAGCAAAGATCGTGTTTTTTTTATCTCAGAAATGTGTTCAGGATTTTGGATTCGCATTTCAGGAAACATAACTTGGTTTTATACGGCCGTTGAGGCAGCCGTCGTCGAGTTCAATATGGCGCCGAGGGAGTCCCGTGGGTTCGATAATAATCTTCTGTCTGCCATCCTCCTGATAACCTGGCCGCCCTCGGCAATGGGGGTTTTGTGAGCTTGAAACGATAAGGTCGAAATAAGCACGTGGAGTAAATGCGTCTCTGCCTTTATGATAACCTGCTGTCATCCAAGCATAGTCGCTAAAGAAAGTAAGATAACCTAATACAATGTTTGTTTGATAGGAACACTTCAAGCTGCTATAAAAATGTTAATTAAGTACATACGTCGTTATATCATGTACTGACTAAACATTCAGTGTTCGTTTTAACTTTGTATCACAATTTAAAATGGAGCAAAACTTGTAAAATACCAGCATACAAAAATTTTTATATATTTGCAAATTCGCCATTCAGTGTTGTACTCGCTGTTTTTCTTCCTCTGGCAATACCGCCGGAAGTAAGGTTTTGAAGGGGAATTATTACGCTAGGCTGGTTTATGACAGCTGTAGCTCAGTTTTAAATGAAAACAGAAATTATGTGCTTGTTTTACTTTTTTTACACAACAAATATAAACCCACTGACATGCATTAGTCATGCAATACGAAAAATTGCTCTGCGAATTGCCTACGCACTTTGTTGCTTTCGTCCTTTGACGTCGACAATGCGTTGTGTTGAAAAAAAAAACTCTAGCCCTATTATGCTTGTACACTTTGGCTACAGCAATCCCTGCATTTGTGTAAATTCGTCCTCGCTTCAAGGGCGCTCGTTATTAAAATTCTAATTATTTTATAACTTTACGAAGTAATGTTTGTTTTCTAGACATTACTTATGGCAGCATTTTCGTCGCACATAAAAATTGGTATCATAGTTTTTCTGTTACACGATGGCTAAGTCACAATTTAGGAATTCACGATGTTGTGTAGATGCCGTTTACTTATTGAAATAAAATTATTTACATAGTTTTTTTTTTAAAGAATTTCGTAAATAAATAAGTGCAAAATTTCTCAATTTTTTTAACTGCGCCTTTTTAAAACGTTTTTTAAATAAAAAAACATATTTCTTAGTGTAATTTTTGTAAATCTGTTGGAAGTCCCCATGCCATGCAATTTCATTTGAGTAAGTCAGTTGGTTTTCATTACTTGTACATCCTCGTAGTACACAAATTTTGACTCTAAAAAAAGTAATTTTACAGTTTCTGGTTTTTTTTTAAGGCTACGGGTCCCTAATTAGGATTTTTTTTGTTATAAGTTCAAGTCACATATATTTATTGAAAATTGGCTTTACTGTATAGTTTTTTTTACAACGCAAACCTTTTTTTTTTTTTATAATTTTGGGTTAGTTTGCAGACTTTAAGAAATTTTATTGAATTCGATGGATAATATTAGCCAAAATTAAATAATTTTTTTATTTTGTAATAATTAGGCAACGTAGTAACAACAATTTTTACGCCTAGGATTTCGAAAAATAGCACTTAAATTTCCATCTGTGGTAATGTCTAAGTCACAGCTATTATTTTCACTATTTTACTTTATACAATATACTACTTATTTATATAATAGTGGAATGTCGCTCGTCAAAAATCACTCTTTCAATAAATCTTTAGACGCTTCTATTCTAAACGATTTTTTAAAAATGTATTATACATTAGCGTGGAACGTCACAGTTGTACATTCCTTTACCACTGTGTGAAATAAAACTGTTCTATTTTTTGTTTAACCTAAAAGTGCTCTTTAGTTATTAACATATATTTGGTAGAGTCAGTTTTAACACAATTTTATGTGATGTTTCTAAATTTAATTTGGTGTTTGCTAGGTTTTCTGAGAAGGCGTCATTGAATCTGTGTGAAAGGTGCTTTTTGTAAATATTTTTTTTTATTTCTGTAGATAAGGAGATTGGTAACATTGCCTACGGATTCGATTCATATATTTAATTCACCGTATTTACAATTACGTATTAAATATTTTACTTTATCTAATTTTTTTCTCAGTTTTTAATTACATCACAATTTATAGACTTTAATATATTTGTCTTAAGTAGGACAATAAATCTCTAAAATATTAAAATATATATTACCTTTCACTTTATTACTATTTAGATACAAAGTTAGCTTTACCGCAGCGTGGAAACTCTTTTTGTGAAATTAACAGACTAGCGTTTCTAACAAAAACATTTTCAACAACCATTTTTCGTTCGACTTTGAAAACGACACAAAAAGATACATGAGGAATGGCTACGTATACCGTATACATATAAAGTCTCGGAATAACCCAATATTCGGTTCTCCTGGTGCATTGTAGTCGAAGATATATAGCATAGGTGGTTCGTATATTCCACCACGGGTGACTGTAATAACGTAGTTTCAGTAGGTTTGGGGGGGGGGAGGTGGGATAACTGCCCAAAGAAACATATACTACGGCCACCCTGAAAAAGGTTTCACGAGGGGAGTTTATTTGGAATCCACGTATGTTACCATTTTACAGAGTTTTTTTTACCCTTCGGTTGAGACAATTTAACGTGGCTGCAAATCGTATAATTCTGTTGTTTTCAGCTTTGTTTCTTTTAATTCGAGCAAGTCGATACGAAACGCGGTTGTGACTATGTATGGTTAGCGTAAATTATTTTTTAAGAAAGCTAAGTTTGACACTATTTGTGTTCATAAACATTGAAGAAAGTGCCTAACATACGGCTGAAATTCATTCTTACAGTCATGATAGAAAAACGCTTACATCGTGATAGTTTGTTTATTAACAATTCAAATTAAATACATGTTTCATATAAAATAAAAAATTTTATGACCACGAACCGCAATTAGTGTGAGGAAAAAACAATACAGGCCTAAGCTTATTAGCTGTCTTAACTAATGTCAAATCGAATATTTATGTGGTTTACAATATTTTTCAGCAATTCGTAAGGTAGGTTTAAGGAACTAGCTACAGCTATAACTTACGAGAAATGTATTTCTGTAATAAGCTGTGTAAAAAAAATCGGATACACCTTACTGTGTAATTGGGGAAATAATGAATATGGCTGCCTGACTACGTAAATGTTGACGAACATTCGTAATGGTGCGTGCAATTTGTGCCTTACGTTATTACGTTCTGTTGCCGAGGTGCGCTTGTTTCATCGCGCTGCTGTTCCTTTGTGTAAAATAAGTTGACAGTACATTTTGAGAAATAGTTTGTGTTAGGCTCAAGTGTTTTGTTTTCCTTGCTGGCATATTTTAAGAATAATAACATGCTATAATCGTAGATCGTTTTAAGTGCCTTAGAAAAGTGAAAGTCCGTTGTTATATTTCTTTTTGCGTGTATAATTCACTATTTTAGGATAGGAAGACCCGCATGAGACCTTTTCTTATGAGTGCGTTCCGGTTAAAGAAACTGATAATACGTGTGTACATTATACACACGCATGTTAATTATACGTTTGGCGGTTGGATCTGCTCTGGCCTTTTTCGACGTACTAGTAATTTTGCAGTTCGCTATTTCCTGTATCTGAATCGGAATTCAATTTACAATCACTTGTATTATTTTCGCGAAATCGCGAACACTCGGCGAAGTACAGCAGTCATAAGTAAATATTTACATTAAAAAAAATCTGGTCCTAACTTACAATTGGTGCGTAATTTTTTACTGTTTTTCTTTCCACTGCTTAAAAAAAAAAAGACAGATTTCTGATTTCAAAATATACAGGCCTATGAAAACTGTTTAATATTAGTTCGTGTCTTTACAAATGATGGAAACATTTATGCTGGTTTGCATTTAGTATATTTATCACACTTCAATTCGGCTGGAAACGAAGCGTCAAAATACCAAATTACAAAACGCTCTAACATATTTGTAAAAAAAATAAATAATAATAATAAAAAAGAAAAAAAATCGTAACCCGAAACTTTTTTTTTTTAGGAAAATCCTGTTATGAGTAAGTTATATTAAGGAGTGTTTTTTTTTTCAGTGCACATTTATATAATTATATGTTTCGTGTGAAATGAGTGATTTAATTGAGGATGCATATAAATAACCAGCATAATTATTTTATGATAATTTCAGTTCATAGTCGTACCTCATCTCCTTAGTGTACACAATTCCTGGTACCCATGTTTTGCTTTACACATGTAGTTACTGCATTTTTACAAGTTAACATTATGAATTCTCCTTTCATTAGTTAACCTTATTTCACATTTATCCTTAGGTAAATTCATCTATACTGTCTGCATTTTAATTTTAAATTGTATAAATGGTAGTCCGCTCTTGTTAGTAGAAACTGGCATGATACAACTGATGACTCCGTTCTTTGTAGTAAGCATTTTTTTTTTCCAAATTCTGTTTGTGTACTTCCTCGTGTGCCGTACCCTGGAAAATCTCTCGCTTCTTTTCCAGAAACAAATGAAAATTCTTGTCTGTTTTGTCTTTTGCAAATAATAATTATTATTACTGTTGCAGTGCAAAAATTAAGCAATAGATTAGTTCCTGGTTTCCGTTAGCTTGTTTAGATTTTGTTTTGACTGTACATAAAATATTTGTTGTATTACTTGAGAGATTTACTGTTTTTTTCCTTTAAATTTTTTACTGCTAGCGTTACAAACGCACATTTACTTATTTTTATGCCTCTAATTTAGTAAGTAAATATAAGGATTATCTTCTTTATTGCGATTTTTTTATCAGATGAGTAATTCCTCGACTAAAATGCTATGCTTGTGGAAGTGTGGGTATTGAGAGCTTTTGTTATAAATTCTTAGTAATTTGTGCCAGTTTTCAGTTACTGTAATTCGCCGAGGATCGTAATGATTCCAGAGACTACACCTACAAGTTAAATAGAAAACGGGAGATTCTCTTTGCATATTGCGTATCATGTTTACTTCATTCCTGGTAATGTTTATTTCTTTTTATTCCCACTACGATTTATAAAAATCAAAAACTGGTTCTTCCGCTGCACAGTTTTCCTTGTGAGCAGTTAATAGGAAGCACTTTGTAATCATGTTCTGTAGGCACGGTTGAAAATCTTGCACGATCGCTAAATGAGTGGGCCTATTAATTTGTAAGAGTCATCAAGCAGGTGTTATTATAATTTTTTTAAAATTCCAAAACTAGGTAGACGTGTATGTGGTGATTCCTTTCTGCCGGCTATTGTTTTTAAAGGCGCCGCTTGATATAGTTAACGTGTTTCAGACCTAGATAGGTACATCTGAACAGTAAGGGCGGTCCAATCATGCACGTCAGTTACGTTATAGTCTCAACACGAATGGAACATTGCAAATAAGAATTAATAAATATTATCTGAAAACAATAGTTTTTCACTGATTCCGGATAGAACAGTTAAATAAATTAAATCACTGGTAAGAAGATAATATTCACTGTTTCCTGACGAAGCAGTTCAAATAAATTAATAAACGTGTCGGTAAAAAAAATACTTATACTAAGATATAATTTACTGATTCCGGACGGAGCAGTTTAAATAAATTAATCAGTGGTAAATCACTGGTTATAAGAGAATATTTACTGTTTCCGGATGGAGCACATTGAATAAATAAATTATTGACAAGTCACTTGTATTAAAGGAATCCGGGTGGAGCAGTTTAAATAGATTAAATCAGTGAAAAGTCACTGGTAATTGAAGAATATTTTTGACTCCGTATCAAACACTTTTGAATAAATTGAATCAGTGATAAATCACTGGAAGAAAATAATATTTACTGATTCCGGCTTAGAATGCACTTAACTAGTTTGCACTCTTTCCGTTGTTGATTCGCTTTTATCATACTTCAAAAGTGGAACTATTTTTTATGAATATATATATATATATATATATATATATATATATATATATATATATATATATATATATAACGAAAATAAAAGCTTTGCAATATGTTTCGAACTACGCCTGTTGTTGATTTGACATATTAGTAGTTGCCAGTATTGAATCAATATTTTGTAGCTAATTTTTTTTTTTTCATTTTCGTGACAAAATTATAGTTATTTTAAAATTTCGCATGCAAATGATTTCACATTTTAATTCATGTAGGCCCTATTTCAGGTTGTCTAGTATTCAACTCCTTAATCACCATTTCAGGTTTATGCAGCTGGCGAAAAAAAATACGTTCTAGAAAGCTTTAAATTTAAACAAACTTATTTAAAAAACTTTAAAATGTACATAACACAACTTTAAATGTAGTAAAAAAAATATATCCCAAAGCCGATCCTCTCAAAATTTTTTTTATACGCACACGTGATAAAATAGTAATTACTATCATCGCTGTTGTTAAATTACAGATAAATGACGGACTGTGACCGTGTGGATGTCAGGGAAAACGGCACCTCAAACTCATTGTCACGATATACATATTTAATACGGCGTATTACTTGTCTTCAGTACGTTAGACATTTCATTCGCGTCGCTCGTATTTCAAGTTCAAAGTGAGTTGCTGTTCTCTACCGTCTCAAGCGAGAGTGCTTTTATACGTACCCTTTGTAAAATACAGTTGTTGACTTTTTTTTCGAAAGGTAGAGAGCGTAAAGTGGATTTAGTGTACTTCATGGTAATGTTGAAACGGTGAGAAAATTCCAACAGATCAATGAAATAATGCTAGTAAGTAGCAGATACTCAACATGATTTGTAGCATGTAGCATAAAATATTGTTAATGGTTACTACGCTATTTCAAGCATACATTATTTTTTTAATATATATTATACTGTATTACCTTTAATGTGCAGAAATAAGAACTTTTTTGTTTGTACATTAAAAATTTCCTATCTTTATACAGCATTAACGGTCAAGTTATACAGTATAAAATTAAAACTGTACTTAGGTGAAAAATCACATATTTTTTTAAATATTATTATTTTATGGATAATTTCTGCCTTAAATGTTGACGCTTCATGTAGGCAATAGTTTCCAAATCGAGCATTTGGTTTTGCCGCAAAGAGTAGGTACAACACTCACGTTGCAAGTAAATGCATTTTTCCGATTTGCAAGAGACATAACTGGGAGCAACACATTTTTTTTCTCTCTGTTGGCGTTGTGTTTCACACTATTCCTGTAATTGGAAAATATTGCGTCATTGTCTGCGACATGAGACTGGTGTCGGGATATAAGCAGCAGTATATGTGACACATGCTCTCGTCACTCGAGCAGGACAGTGTTGTTGACATATAGTATGACAATTTATGCAAGAAAAATAAATGAAATGAAATAATACGCATTGAAATTATGTATCTGTGCTTACGCATGTAATTAACAAATATAGTATTTTCAAAAGTTGCGTATAGCAACAAAAATTACATTATGAAGGTGGCAATTTTTATGGCGTTTTGTCAGATATGTAAACTGATTTCTAATGAAGGCAATTTGTTAGAATATGTATGTTATGTTAATTTATATTATTATTTTGTAAACTAATTAATTTTACTTATTTAGTGACTGGTCTTATAGATTGTGTAAAATATTTAAAACTACTGTATTTTGAAATTGATCGAAAGTATTATATTATGTTTTCCTTAAATTTATGCTGGTTAGATTTAAGAGAGGGCCTGCATGGCCCTAAACTTGTCAGCTTAAATAAAATACGAATACATAAATAAATAAATAAATAAATGGACGAAGCCAGCGATGCCAGAATAATCGTTGTATATGTATATTGTATTTCGTGTCCAGGTGTTGGATTCATTGTAGGAGCTTTTCCTACCAACTTCAGTCGTCTTCGGTGAAAAGGTTTTTGTTATTACGCTGAGTTATAAATGTCTTCTTATATACTCCCTTTTCCTGAGGGCGAGTTGCTTAGTTGTACGAATATAAGTTAATACGCTGTGTTAAGTTAGGACTTATTAAATTCTCTGCCGTCGCCGCTGCGGATAGGGACGAGAAGTAATTTTACTGGAAATAACAATAGCCGGCGGAGTATTTTTTTTTCTCGGGTGTTCTAAAGTAGGGAAACGCGAAACGTAATTGGGTAGGTTTACATAGCTTCGTGTTATGAATATTTATGGAATTTGCGCATGGGAAAAATTAGATTTTTTTATGCTCCGTGCACACAATAAAGTCAGACACTTCTCTATTGATTGTTTTGAAATGTATATGATGCAGTGTTTCATGAACGTTCGGATACTCTGTTTTTGAAATAGGAAGTTAAGTCTAATTGCTACAATAGCATTGACTTCCTTCTAAGTATTTTGTATTTGCTAAAAGTTTTAGAATAACATGCCATAATGGTTGTATTGAGGAAACTAAAACACTTGCTATTATGTTTGTAATTTAGACAAGCCAACAATAATAGCCAACGAATGAAATTCAACACCCAGAACATTTGCCGTAGGCCTAACTGTGAATGATTGGTAAATCAGTTTTGACTCGCAGGCATTATCGGCAAAGGGTTATTATATATGCGCTCCGCTTTGTAGCCGGATAAGTCTCATGAATGCGGCGTGGAACATATTAATAACTAACATTCAAAGAAAAGTGATACTGGGTTGGTGCAATGTTTTTCGCCGTGTAAATTACGAAAATTATATGAGGAAGAAATTATTCACGTTGAATCGCTTCAAAAGTTTTAGTCATATACATCTGTTCAAGTTATTGCCGATTAATACACTAAGACTGCAAAAAAAGTGATAAAAAACAAGTCAAAAATATAAATATACAGGGTGGCCAAGAATAAGTGTTACAAATTGATAGGGATGGTAGATGTGCGTGTTTGGAACATATTTGATTAAGTAACCCATGTCCGGAAATGCATCCTTATACCTGAAAATGACACTAAAATGAACAGGGGTAGTTAGGCAACCTGGTGACAACAAGCCAGTGAAAACATCACGTGGTCATCATGTTGTGTATCTTACTTACTACCCGCAAGGATGAACTGGTGGCCAGGATCACGGTCGTAGAAGAACAGGTCTGGACACTCGCCTATCTACCAATGTATTCTGCTTGACCCCCTTGTTGTCTGGCTGTAGTTCGTCAAGTTACCGAGAATGTAGTATTTTTTGGCGCTGTTTTCCGGGCGGTCGGACTCAAACTCCGTCCACTTTTTTCCATTGTTAAATTTATAAAGTAAATAAAGATTGCTGGAGCCTTTTCTTAAATTTGTGAGCAAAGAAAGTATTTCATAAATTGATAAAAAAAAAATACGTGTAGATAAATTGTTAACTTAGCGGAAAGGAAGTGGGCGGAGTTTAGTCCGACCGCCGTAACATCAGCGCCAATAAAACACAATATTCTCGGTAACTTGGTGAACTACAGCCAAACAATTGGGTCAAGTTTCCAGACGTGTTCTTCTACGGCCGTAGCCAGGATACATGCCGCGTTTCAGAACATTGGAAACATAGCAGCTGTCTTCGGCTATGTGCGACGCAACATACCTCGGCGCTGCGCTGCATGTATCGGGTGTGGTGGAGGACATTTTGAGCAGCACACGTGAAGGGTACACATTACTGAATAAACCTGACTGCTAACACAGTACACATGTGTCGTTATTGACATCCGACGACACCGTCCCCGCCAGGTTGCCTACCTACCTCTGTTCATTTGTTGCGCAATTTTCAGGTATAAGGATGTATTTCCGGACATGGGTTCCTTAATCAAATATGTTCCAAACGTGCACATCTACCATCCCTATCCTTGTCCATCCTGTATAACACATCAGATATTTTTGTATGAGATTTTACTTGTAAAAATTTCGTGTAGAAGCACGTTCACACAGTTTTTGTATAACGTCACAAAAACTATCCACCATGCGCTTAACATGTGTTGCAGTGTGTTTGGAAATAATTTTTTTTTACGAAACTATTCCACATATGCCTACAATACCAATGTACGAAAAGAAAATACACTTCAAACAATGACGGAAGGGTGAATTCAAAGCGTAACGTCGATTAGGAAATAATTTCGGAGCACCTAAAAATTGCTATAAAAAAAACGGCGTGTGAAACTTTTTGGGAAGTATGCAATGGACTTTGCTTAAAACTTGTCACCAATGAAAGATGGTGTCACGCCGTTTCAGTGTCTTGCAGTAGAGGCGATACCGCACCAGAAGAGAAAGTCATCATCGCCCTTGGTACCGTGCCTCACTCACACAAACACATGATCAGAGGCGGGCGCCTTAACATGAATTTTTTTCGCATTTAGTACACCGTTTAACTTTCAATGCTTCAAAATGAGCTACGTACACTTTCTTATTATTTGCTTGTTATATTACCAACTCTATAAGTTCAATATTAGTAACCATGTTCCACACGTAAACAGTTTTAATGACAGTTTCGTTTAGTAACAAATTTGATACATTTACTAAAGCTTAAATGTCACAAAGAAATAAAAAAAACACCAAAACAGAAGTTGAAACCAGTTGAGGTTCTGTTGTTAGCATAATGTTAGTAAAAATCAATAAAAGTACCTAGTACACTTTTTTTTCATTATGTATTATCATTAGCTCATAAGTAGGCCACCCGTTTTGCGCGAAGAGATTCCTTCGCAATTAATTTATATTAAATTATAATTGTAACGCAAGGTCATTTTCAGGTATCTGACTGTTTGAACCGTAATGTATTTAAGTGGCTGACCTCAAATCTCAGGCATTCAGAATCGGAATGTACGTATAGGCCTATATGAATCTACTATGCACTCAGATCTTTTCGCGAAAAAAAAAAAAAAAAAAAAAAAAAAAATAGTGGTTCTACTTATAAATTTGTATGATAAGAAAGGAACTTCATATTTTACACATGCGTTACATTTTTCTAGTACTGTATTATTCAGTGAAGTGTTGTATGTATGTAGTTGTAAAACGTGACGTGAGCCATTGAAATGAAATACGCATATATATACACGTAAGTTCGAACCTGCGCTAATAACTATAACAATTAAATCACATAATAATATATTAACTTGCCCATTTTTACAGTATTATAATTGGTTAGTTCTCCAAGAAAAGCGGTTCTTTAACAATGGCTGTACACAACTTTTGAGTTACCCCTGTGGACTTATTAAGTAGATATAGGCGGTTCATTTTAAAGTGAACGCTTACCAACACTTAATAATTAAAAAAAAAAATGTTATTTATTGGGGCTATAGAAGTAAAGTTTTGGGAGTTGTGAAATGTTTATACTTGTTGTCAGTGAAATTGAAAGTTTCGTATTTAAAGATGGAGTCATAATGGGTCACAGGATTATCCTGAACAGACTATACATAGTCCTGCATCTACTGGTAGCATGCATGAAGAGAGGTGCATATTGTCGAATAACACGACGTCGGTCACCGCGAATCACTTTCTATTGGTTGTGTCTGGTAGGCATGTTAAGGCTATGATCCATCCATCATACATACTGTTTGTACGATAGTTATTTTTTATTCCTAAAACATATTGAACAGTTTTGTTAAATTTTTTTTTTAATTTGTAATCTATATTTTTGTAGAAATAATTAATGGGAATTACTTTAATTACATAAATAGCTGAAATCATTGTGTATTTTGTCTTGAAAAAAATAGTTAACATTGTTTTTAACAAAACTTTGGAACTGTTTTTTTCGACATCTGCTCTCGTTTAAGATTTCAAAAATCATCGTAAAAAAGTACTAATGATGGATATCACGGCATTAATGTCAGTGCTCTCAACATAATAGTCGGATCTGATACTGGTTTCCTTGGAACACGATCTGACACTTGAAATGGGTAGAGAAGAACGTATTTTTTTCTAGTAGAGGTAGTTGGTTACTTCTGGCGCACTGAAGTAACACGTGCGCTATGACGTGGCAAGAGAGGGGCGGTGCTCACCTGAGATCACACTAGTCTTCATGCTGCGGGGGCGAGGCTCCCAGGAGGCTGCGAACAACACCGGATGATCTGTTCTCGGCGACTGGCACTCGGTGAGTGCGCGCTCCGTCTCCTGGCCTCCACGCGGGCGCGGCCTTTCCCGCCGGCTGCCCGGGCCAAGGAGGGGATGTGTGGAGGAGGAGGGGGGCGTGGCCACACTGCACGACACCTGTAGATGGCAGCCGGCCATTGGTTCTCGGGGTCACGGCCGCGCCGCTGTCGCATCTCCACACACCCCCTCCACCCCGCATCATTCTTAGCTGTGCGTCCCTAGCGGTTTTGCACACGTCTTGCTCCGTGATCGAAGGGTCACGGGTTCGAACCCTTCCGTTGGTTCGCCGACCAATTCCTACTGCAGTGGTCACCCAGACATTGTTACCGGATTGCGATGTTCTGGGTTCCAATTTATACAATTCGACATGTATATCATTTCAGATTAAAATTGTGAAAATATCATTAACAACTTTTCGAAATTCTTCTCTAACTGTTTTCTATTTCCAACTCACTCAGAAAGACAATACCATCAATCGCAATTTTTTCCCCACCGTATCTTACACTTAGTTTATTTTTCACTGTGTGACATGTAGAACATTAACCATTACGTCACCCTAATTGTAAAACCTCGTAATTCTTTTTTTGTTTATTGCCGTTCTGTTTCTTTAAATCATCTTAACTATATGGTATGTACAAAATTTGGTCAAAAAGTAAATATAAAAAATTATTTTATTGTAATTTTATGAAAAATAATGTTTTGTTTCACCACAGGAAAAAAAAAAGATTTTTCCTGCATTCATACAAAATGGAGTTAGGAGGTTTTACAATTAGGGTGACGATAATTTTCCCAGAATTAATCACTGTAAGTGATGCTTATTTGTAGACCACGTATCTGTTAGATTAAAAGCGAATTATTGTAAGCATCTAATTATTACGCAATGTTTTTATCCGTTATATGTGTTGTGCGTAATCTGAACCAACGTTTACCTATAAATGGGTTATTAATTCCTTGCCCAGAAATAAACGAGGTAAATTTTTCTCGCACCCTAAAATGATATTTTTCTCAAGTATGAAACCGACGACATATATCGGTCAGTATTGGCTGTGTTCGCAAATTATGATTCTGGCATTGTTTCACTAACACAAGCACGTACACATAAATAAGGCAACTAGTTTGGGACAACAACTCAGCGAACTTAGCCAGACCAGTTCTGTGTCAGCTGTTGTAAATCATCGTCCCACGTCCCTGGTAATTAGTTGCAATCTGTTAGTCGTTAGAAACTTACCTTGAACCGTCTGCCATCGGCTCACACGGCGCATTACCTCCGTAAATCTAATATTTTATTTTATGGCATGCTAATGTCTCACGTTTACATTACACGCATCGAGCACAACTTATTCTGAAAAGACTCGGCATTTTTTTTTCAACGGAGTCTCATTGGTAAAATAGAGATTTCTGTGTATACTCTGTCCTATGGTAATATTGTTCATTGTCTGCTATTCCAGTGAGTGGCAAGCTGCACATCTGACTAGGCAAGTGATTTCACAGTCATCAAAACGAGTTTCATAAGCCCAGTAGCGAAACTTGTACAGAAGTTCGAAAATTAACTTTTCGAATGAATCCGTGGCATTTTCGGGTGTCTATGTATACCTTGTTTGCATGTTTTACAATTTTCAGTACTAGCCAAAGAATAATAAAATAAATTCAAATGAACAATTTAATATACCACATTTTTAAAACTAACAGTAAAATAAATATGATTTCTTATGTGAAAATACTTGGTAATTTTTAAATGAAAACCGTGGGATGCATTGAATAATATTGCAATAAAATTGTTTCATGCATTAAGAATCTGTTGCAACGACCCCAAATTGTTTGTTTTAAATCTTACAAGCATTTTCACGTAGGAAATTATTTTGTACTTTTTAGTCCGTTTAAAAAACGTGGTATATTATTGTTTTTTATTTAAATAACTTTTTTCCTTCTTTTTAGACTTGTATATGTAAAAAAATTTTCAATCAATTTTAAATATTAAACTGGATACCGAACAGACAAACAAAGTATAGCTAGTTAGTTTAGTATTGCATTGCCATTCAGCTCTGAGCTATGTTTAAAGTAGTCTCTAGCTTATCTAGAAGTTAGTTCAAAAGCGAGTTGATGAAAACGTGGTATAAAGTAACAAAATGCAGAAAAAAATTGAAAAGCCAATTATCATTATTTTTATACATTTTGTGGAAGGGAATTAAGAAGATTTAGAAACTTTGTTTACGATTTGTTGCAGTAATATAATGCTGTAACCGCTTTGAAGTGTGTTTATTCGGAACAAAACTTTCGCGATCAAAACCTGGCAGCGGGCGAGCTCGAGAACAACTGCCCACAACTCATCTAATTGCCTATGCGCAAGGCGTTCAGCTTGCACTCCTAGTATTTCCGTCAAGAACTTCTCTTAAGTAATTTCCTCTTGAAAGGGAAGTAACATAATGTTGCAAACTTTCCTGAGTCTTCGTTAATTTTATTTTGCTGTAACATACATCTCGCAATAACAAGTTTAACTGTAGAATGATAAAAGTGGTGCAAACACTACCTATGCTACTACATGTACCCATGAGTAATGTGAACATGGCACCCAGGCACAAATAGGATGATTACATTGACCCACAGACAGCAGAATACCTGTGCTTCAAAAGCGTTGCAGCGAGATATGGCTATTATCTTTTCTGACGAAACTATTTAAGAGATATTGATCCCTACCACCATGGATTTATCCATTTCTTCTCGATAACTTCTGTTCCTGTCGATGCATCAAAATATTTCTCACGACAGGGCATAGATACAAACTTAATCGATTTTCTGTAATTGTTGGAACCATTATATATTCATTATTTTGCAACGGGAAACAGCTGAAAAGGAAAAATTGCTTTATTTACGGGAGCGACTACAGAGGCCACAAAATTAACAGAAACAATGCCATATGGATTCAAAAAAGTGAATGAAACAATAAACTATGCCTTGTGAGCGTGAAAAAAGTAAACCAATGTCTCTATTCCCTGATTTATAAGAAAAACCCTAAAATCGATCTGACATGGATCAATCCCCCTTAAAGACGCGGTCTACCGCAATTTTCATCATCATTATTTTATTTTGTATTTGTACCAGATATTTTTTTTTTCTTGTTTTAGACACAAAATGTGACTAAATTTGGCTCTTATGAATTTTTTTTATCTCTCATAGTTTTCGCGTAATGGCTTGTTAAAGTCATATTTTGCATGTTTCCGTTTTAACGACTACACTAAAACCAACTGATATACCAAACTCAAAAAAAAAATCACAGTGGATAAAGACATTGCAAGCTACAATGACATGCTCATAAAATTAAAGAATAAACATTATATGTATTTTTAAAAATTATTGAACTTTTTAACTTTTTATTTTCAGTTTCAGCAATTTTTTCAAATTTTAATAATCTTGTGTCTAAAATAAGAAAAAAAAATATCTGGTACAAATAAAAAATATAAAAAAATGGTGATGAAATTTGCGGTAGACCGCGCCTTTAACGCACATTATATTTGTGTATATACGAAAATAACTATGACGCTATAGTTTTAAATACTAGGCACGTTTATTAGAAACATTATTTTCGGGCTCCTCAAAATGGCCAAAAATGGGTTTTCTAGACTGCCGTATCTGGAAAATTGACAACCGTATTCGAAAAACACAACTATAGAAACAAACATTAGACTTCGATCTGTGTTTCCCACAAATAGAATAATGTGGTCACAGCTTATAGTCCCATAGGAAAAGGATATTAGTACAGCACTACACGCCAGTTGAGTAGCTTGCGCGTAAAGGCGATAATGCGTTACGTACGTCGGCCAGCGGCAACCTTACCACTCCTGCCTCACACACAAACGCAGCCTATCTAGGGAGGCCCTTTAAGAGTGTGTGGTAGATAAATAAACGCTGAAAACATCAATTGATTTCTATGCTTTTTTTCGAAGCCAATATGGATAAAGTACTCAACGACAATCCCTGATAATGACATTTGCCAACTTTATGAGTAAATATTTATCCGTAATTACTAATTCGTTACGCGTGATCTCTTGCGCCGCAATTAAATGCACGAAGTTCCGGCGTCAGAGATTGTGCCTCACAAGTTCGTAACACTGGAAACAATGTTACTTAAAACGTTGGCTAAAACTATTGAAGGATTGGTATTGTTTAATTTTCGCAAATTGGCTTCAAGAAACCTACAGTTACAGATTAATGATTTAGCGTTGAATTATGGACCACGCCCTCTTAAGGCACATCACGTTATGTCACATAGTCTTATTTGAGCCATCCATATCAAGTACCTATAAAGGTTCGCCTGTAAAACCTGAACCATTTAGTCCAGCGATGGAATATGGTTTTACTCTTTAAGTATCTCCCAGACTCGCAATTAGAAGTTGAGAAATTTTGATAATGATCATTGCAACCACATATTATTTTGTTAACCGTGACTGGTAACTGTGTTTGAATCAGATTAAACCTTATGTTCCACAAAATTATTCTCTGTTGAGAAAAGAAGCGTGTGTCTACGTCTGGCGATTATTCATCACACAGGAAAAACGTCTTCTTTACAGTAAAGATTTAAAAAAATGAATTCAGACTTCTTATCTTGCAGTAAATATTTTTGCATTAATGCAAAGAAAAACTTAACATCCATATATTTGGTTTTATTGATGTATTTATTTTTTGACTTTTCTCTGATGACAGTTTCATTTTCTTTATAGTTGAGAAATTTTTTTTTACCCAAAGCTCGTCGCAAAAACATATACAACTTAATCGACCATAACTATGTACAGTGATTTATCGCGGGCGAAGTTGATTTCTTGCTAGACTGTAATGTGACATGTCCACATCTTAGACATTCTTCTTGTGTCGTTGGTGTGTCTCCATTTGACTGGACCAATTATAACTTTATTACGCCGCTACTAAATACGTGATTCATCTGTAAGCCCGATACACACTATCATTAGAGACATTGGAAAATCGCGGGAATAGTTGACTGTTTGCTAGGCTCCAACGTGATGTATATAACACTGAATGTTTTGTATCAACATTGGATGTCGTTTATTTGTAGCATTTTTTCTCTCTACAACAGGCACAGCTTGGACACACAGCGCGTGTGATTTGTCACAAAACTGTTCACACGTGTCACAGTTAATATAATACAGTTTATTGGAGACTATTTTAAACATTTTCGCGATTTTCCAGTGTCTCTAACTATCATTAATTTTCTACTCAATTACGTACTTATTTCTCTTCGTAAACATCGATATCTATTGTATACCAGAAATATGTAGCAAAACATCTGTGTTGCGTACACACTATCGCGGTTTACTAACAACTTCTGGTACATAAAGAAGAAATATATGTTTGTAATGTTGGTAGCTGTAATCCATAAAGTATAACTGTAGAGTTCCCGAGAACTATTTCACAAACAATACACGCATGTGACTCCGGCAGCCATTGTTTCGCGGGAAACAAGAATTTTATTTATATTCAAATTACATTGGCAACCAGGCTTGCGTACTTCGTATACGCCGTTGCTGAAAGCGTGCATAGCGCATGCGCGTGAACATACACTACGATGAAAAATAGGTCGGACTTTAGTTGTGAAATTAAGTACAGAATTCTGTCAGGAACCAGCGTAGTTGCGGTACACACTATGTCGCAGTGCTGCTTGCACAGAATTTGGTAGGTAATTCTATACTGAATTATATATATTGTGTACGGGGCTTTAAATAATTGCATAACTATGCTACAATCATACAAGTCACAGGCCGCTACACTGTTGTGCAAAATATAGACTGTTCACGTTAAAGCCAGCCATGCTTACGTTTTTCTTTCAGCTATTTTACGTCTGTCTGTACTATTTTCAATATAAAATTATTATGAAACCGCACATTAGTGTAAACATTTCACCACACTGAAAAATGTTCACATTTTGTTCCAAAAAATATATATAGATATTGGTTGTTATAAGAGTTGGCCAGTTCTCAATTTAAAGTGAACTGCCTATACGGTGGCACGAAAGAGCCTATCGATTTTCCACTATCTTTGACAACAACATAAGGATTGCTGTTGAAATATTGTAAACATAATTTGTTTTTACTACTACTGAAGGCTATATTCCAAACAAATATTTTCTCTGCGATAAAGCTATTGTGCAAAGGTTTATTTAAGCAGCGTTTTTCTTTGACGCAT
The DNA here is from genome assembly GCA_003012365.1 of Medauroidea extradentata. Lineage (NCBI taxonomy): Eukaryota > Metazoa > Arthropoda > Insecta > Phasmatodea > Phasmatidae > Medauroidea > Medauroidea extradentata. The sequence goes on from PNEQ01022465.1 coordinate 69,601, forward strand.
TTTTTTTAATGTGTTGCTGCAGCTAACTTGCCTTATTGTAGCAGAACTTCGTACAACGAACAGCCGGTTGTGAGACATTCTGTAATGACACTAATGTGGGAATAGATGAGCGTTTGCGGTTACTTGCGTGGAACATTGGTTTCTTTGAATCGGGCTGTTTTAAAGTTGTATCAACTGTAGACATTGAAGCCAAGTTGTGAAAATTTATTTTCGCCGTAAAATGGTTGCTCTACCAATAGCGAGGTGTGTATGTGTTCGAAGGAAAGCTTACTGGGCGTTGATAGGAACCGGAAGTTTTCGCGAAAAGATTTTTTGCCCCTCTTTGTTTCAGTGTCTTACGTGCTTATCTGCAGTTCTACTTTGTGGTAATGTGTTTGTACAATGTCGTGTATCGTTTGACTCTGCCAATCACAACAAGTTTAGCTGCGACGTCTCGTGTATGTGTAGAGCCAGTGATTATTGGTGAAAACAATTCGCAACAACTTGTTCCAATGCCTTACGTGCACACCTGTAACTATGGTTCGTGGTTATTGGCGGGATATAATAGGGCAGAGGCACAGACTAAATAGTAATACAGACGTGAAATGACGAGGCGGCTCTTTTGATACGGGCGAACTTCGTCGCTTATTGGCTGCCCGAGGCTGTTGATACCAGCCCCTTAGGCGATACTAAGGGGGGAGGGGGCACTAGGGCACGGCCTCCCCCCAAATAAATAACCAACCAAGGTCTTAAAAATTACAGTTACTTTAGTATTGAGTAATCAGTGATACTGTTACCAGTAGAATATTCAGTGTTTAGCAATGAAAACTGCTAAAATAGCACTATTTTGCACCTTGAAATCCCCCGGACCCCCCGCTTCAAGATGTGGTGGATGATCCTTTATAATATTCGTAGGATAGCCGCCATCCCTCCCCGTCTGAAATTCGTAAATTCTGACTACGTTACTGATTACAGGTAAGGGTAACTTGAGTATAACAGTATTCACAGAATTGTGCCCTCCCCAAAAGTCCATTCTAGTTGCGCCTATGACCAGCCCAGTGTATGTTTGGCTCGCGCACGTTACTACAGGTTTCCTATTGGCCTGCCTGCCGGCTAGCAGGACAGCTGCCTTTCGCTGATTGGTAGCAGGCGTATTCGCCAAGTTGCTGGTCAGGGAAGCCATTTTTCTGGCGTGTGTGACTGAGTTCGCTGTTCTACTGGGGCTATTTCACTTCTCTATTCCTAAATATTCTGTGGCAGAGGTGTGGCTCATTTGACTGCACCAACCAGAACAATGTTGGAATTGCGTACGATGAAAATTTATCATGGACCAAACAGACGTCAAATTGTTTACAAACCGGTTACTTTCGGCTAAAGCACTTACATAAATAGTGTTGCGTGCCATGTTCCTGGAGGCCAGTGGTCGGCGGCTGTTTCGTAACACCCTGAGGGCTGGCCGATGATTCAAAGCCCGGGTGGCTCATAGTGGGAATCCCGCCGAACTACGTCATAGATACCTGTCCCAACTGCGTCTTAACCCTTCGAGGGCGGCGGACGTGACTGCTAGCACATCTGAAACATGATGAAATATCTATTTTTAGACCCCTGTAATGCGGGGAATAACCGACTGTCTGGGCTAGTATAAAAGCACAGAATCGGCACATTTGAGGGAGTTCGCTATTGGAAGTGCTAGAGGAAGGTGCTACGCCTGTGGAGAGAGACTGGTGAAGACATCTTGGTGACGTCAAAGTCTACTGTGAGG